>JAECUM010036453.1:0-54832 GCA_016617855.1 Megalonaias nervosa | reverse complement strand
TATTTATATAATATTATTTGTTTAAATCATTGTTTTGAAATCTGGCCAGATAATCTTCTATGGATTTTATAGGAGATTTACCTGACAATGTCAAAGTATTATTTTTTTTGTCATAATATCGTTTTAATTCTCTATATTTTTTACCGCCGCATTTTACACATAACTAAGTTTTTCCTCTGACTCCAACACCACATTGCACACACGGTTTTGGTCCCAGACTCCCATGTCTAAAACACTGCATATGGTAGCTGCAGAATTCATTCACGCATGCTTTGTTACAGGGAGAAGTATATCCAGTTTTGAGCCAAATACATCGATTCTTTGTTTGAATCATTATATATGTACTAAAATTTAATTTAAATATTTGTCTTAATTATAATAATGGAGGAATTATCAGCAATTGAACCTTATAGACCTAGATTTGATCTTGACAGACTATCAGAATATAATTTTAGTACTTTGATGCAAGATATAGCTTTCACAAATGAGGATATAACCGAACGTATCCGTGAAGCCAAGAAGGAATTTCGTAATAGTGGTGCTGCTCATGTATGGTCAACATTCAGAATCGGAAATATTGTCGATACTGTAATGAATGACAAACGAGGAAAAGCAATTATTAATCACCTTGATGATCAAAAATATTTTATTTTAATAAAATTTATTGTAAGGACAGACGATGATACTTGGATTATCCGTGACAAGCGTGATCCAGTCCGTATGCAGTCGGGAAATAATATTGTTCTTTTGAGTAATAAATCTAGACCCGGAATATTGACCGGTGTTGACAAACCGTATTATGAACGCGCATATCCCGTTACTGCGGTTGTATATGCAATATATCCGCTGAATAATAAACCTGACATTGGGGATCTCAAACCGATGAGACTGTCAGAGTCAAGAATAAACTGCGTGGCTGAACGGGTAACAGAACACTTTATAAACGCGATACGTGGTAATGGTTTAACAGATTTACGACGTAAAAAAATAAATACGTGGGCAGAATCAGTTAAAGATACCGGAGCATCTATTAAAGATGTTGCTGAGTTGGGAAAACTATTAAAATTTCCAATAACAGTAAAGACGTTAACAGGAGATGTTTTATATAAATCAAAATATGAATCAAGAGGAGCTTCGATAGATATTATTGATCATAATGCACATGCATGGACTATGGCAGTAATGATATTTCCACGAGACAGAACGGTTAAATTTTATAATGGTCATATATTTGATTTTATCAAAAATATCAGTAAAAGTGACCCTGTGTCTGTTTGGTTATTTCAAAGTTCAGAATATGATTATTATGATCAGTTTGTACGGCCTAATGGTGATATTTACCGTACAGAATCTCTACACGAGGAAATGAAAAAACTAGCATTAAAATACACTTCAGATGATATCAAGGTTGGAGAATTATTAAATAATTGTTTTACTGTTCCATCTGTAGCGGCTCACTTTGCTCAGGAGAAAAATTTATGGAAACCAACACGATCGGAATTTCTTGAAGATATCCATAAAAGCTGCGTAGAATATGGACACGGAGGATTGTGGAATACTAAATATAAGTATAATGACGTTATCTCAATTGATATGGTAGCATGTTATCCTGGAGGTTTTCTTGGATACGGAGAATGTTCTGAATACTTTAAGAGATTTGGACATCCATCACATGAGATGACCAGAGTTGCAATAAACGGACCATTACCAGATTTTGATCTAACGGGATTCGCATATATAGAATCATTCGAGTTTACAGAAAATCTCCATCCGATTAATTATGTTTGGTTTGGAAGACATTTTTTAGAAAAATGTTGGGTTCCAATAGTACTATTGCGATATATGCTTGATGCTGAAATTTTAACATTATTGAAGGTGAGTGAGGCAATTATATCGTATAGTTCACAGAAGCAAGTTTGGTTACCAGAACCGGATAGATTTAATATTGATGATGCTAGAAGAGAGTTTCCAGACCTCAGCGAAGATGATATTATTAAAATTACTAATAATATACGTAAATGCAGAAATGAGCATGATGAAAAACTTGCAAAAGATCTTGGTAGAAAGATGATTGGTAAATTTACTCAAGGAGGATCATATGATCATAAACGACACTGTACGAGATTGATTATGGACGATGCTGAACTCGATTTTATAATCGCTGATACAACGAAAAAAAACACATTTATAAATCGGAGTAATGCTTATTTGTCAGACGGAACCAAACTAGGCACAATTGTGAGCTATCTTGATGGTGACTCACCGCAATTTACTCATTTAAGATCATCGATGTTAGCCTACGTTTCTATAAATCTACTGTCTATGATAAATAGATTTCCCCGTTACGCTGTCAGAGTTGCTACAGATCCGTTCTACATAAATAAAAAATATACAGATTTGTTAAAACCGCTACTTGGTAATGGTGAATGATCCCCATATGGAGAATAAAACAAGAAAATATACTTAGTTATTCTGAATCTGCCGACGTTGAAATTAAGGAAATATATTGCAAAAATAATAATCAAGTATCAAAGTCATCAGCACCATCTGTATATGATCCTGTGGCTAGACATAAAACTATTTATCTTAACGGATGCGGTGGTTCAGGTAAAACAACACGTGTGATTAAATTATTCATGAATAATAGTTCAGATATAATTGTTTTGACACCGACACATAAATTAGCCAGAGAAATAAAAGAACGAGGAGTAAAATCATGTACATATCATAGTTTCTTTAGATGGTGTGGAGACACATGGACTCCTGAACGAATGGGTGAGAAATATATACCTAAATATATTAAATGAGACGAGGTAGACACGGTACCGTTAGAAATATTAAAACATTTCTTGATTGGTTATTAACAAAGAATACTGCTGTAATTATGTGTGGCGATCATGGTCAACCACCATCCTTTATTGGACAGTCACCACATGAATGGCTGAAGAATAACGTAGATTATTATGAAGAAATAAATGATGACCATAGAGCTATTGATGAACCGTTGATGGAGTTTAAAAGGTTAATCAGACTACAGCCGGATAAAATACAATTGAAATAATGCGAGGAGTAATTCCAGAGACTACAATGAATGATTTTCTGAGTTTATGGAATCCCGCTGATTTAATAGTTGCAAGTAGAAAGATAGTTCGTGATGAACTACAGGAGAAATTATTTATGTTACATAAAGAAAAGTTTTCAGATCTACCTGTACCATTATGTTATCGCCCAGCAGATACTCGACGACAGAATATTGAAGTTGAAATTCCTGGCGGTGGGATACAAAATCTTGTCTTGAATGATATTGTTTTGGTTGCTGTTGATGTTGTTGAGAATGCGCTGAGCATGGATAAATCGCCGTGGACGTTAGGATACGCTATAACGATCCACTCATCACAGAGGTTAATCATATCAGATACAAATATCTGGATTATAGATGATCGGATCGAATGGTCAAATTTAGTCTATCTCGCAGTTTCTCGAGTCAGAAGAATATATCAACTACATAGGGTTATTATGAATTTTACAGAAAATAATGATCAGACTGTTAGCAATGACGTAATAAGACAAAAACTATCTAGTTATAAGCAATGTGACAAAAAAAATAATCGTGATTTTGATATCGATACTGAATTTATTATAACACTAAAACAACGACAGAACAATCATTGTGCAAGCTGTAACTGTAATATGTTATGGCAATATTCGAATAATAACCCAAGACAATTTCCCGTAGACAGAATTAATAGTGATCTTGGTCATACACGTTATAATGTGATGTTGACATGTCGCGAATGTAATCGACGTAGAGGTGCTAATTTACATAAGTGAAGGTGGTGGCAATTGTGTGTCTTTAGGAATTACTTGTAATTGTTCACGTACAAATCCACGTTGAGGAGCAGTAGAATCCAGTCTGTAGATTGGAGGTCTACCCGTGGATCTAACCACGTTAGAAATTGTATGTGTAGTCACGCTCCAGATAGGATCAGTTGCTCTTTTTTTACCACCTTCAAGTTCACCAGGTTCATATAAATATCTTACAGTTACATTACCTAATACTGGTTGAGAGAAAGATTCACGGCGTTGTATTTGTATATATTTTTTTTGTAATCGCATTAGAAGGTTTCATGGAAGTTGAAAGAGTAATTTCATTATTTAACGCAGCTATCACACTTGGTAACCTTGCAACCCATTCACGAGATCTCTCACCGGACTTAAAGTCGGTAGATATTTCTTTTGTATATTGGTATCCAAATAACCGCTCAGCAAGTGTTCGATTAAATCGTTCAACGACTGCCTGATCAAGATGAATTTCAGTGTGTCCTCGTCTGATTTTAACATTATGTTTATTCATCAACGATAATACCGCACCAAGAAATTCTTTGCCAGGATCAACCTGTAATAATTGTGGCCATCGCAAAGGTCCTTGCTGATAAATCCGCTCAAACGCAGATGCAACTTCAGATGCTGTCTTTGTTGATAATGGTTCTGCTTCTTTATATCTACTTGCAACATCAACGACAGTTAATGCGTATTTGTACGTGCGTGATTGACGTCTACCAATTTTAATGGTGTCATGTGGTAAAAATAAAATATCTGCTTGATGAACTTCATTAGGGACGCTGACATCAAAATGTGCTTACTGAATTTTTTTAGGTGGTGGTAGATAAATTTGCCATATTGCCTGTCGTGCTAACCACGCTGCAGCAACAGAACGTGAGACTTTTGCTGCTTCAGCAAGTTTTGTAATCGCTGATCTACCTCTCCAATATCCTCTTGGGCTATAATAAATAGATTCCATTATAATAGTTGTATAATTAATTACCAGCCCCTAACATTATTTTACCTTTCATGGCAGTTTTTACTAGAAAACTAGCGAGTTTCTCTCTGACAGATTTATTAGGTATAGAATTTAATGCGTGAATAAATTTTACATCTGCGAGATGTCGTTGTTGTAAATCTTTACTTTTATACGCAACGTCATGAACATGACACGCTTGATCAATCTTATTTATTGGATACTCTCCTGGTCTTGGTTGATCTTGATCATCAAGTCGGATATCAAGTCGAGTTCCAGGACCACAATAATTATATTCAGGAATATGTTTCTCACCAGGGTATTTAGCCCATGGAGTTCCTGGTAATTTCCCTAATGAAGCAGCGATATCTCCACCTGTCTTTGATGAAATAAATTTATATTTTTTTGTACCACATTTCACACACTTGCCTGTAATTGCACGTCTTTTATTCTTCGTTGTTATTGTTGTTAATCCAGTGGTGGACGTAGGTACTCTACATCGAACGCAATATAAATCCATGTTATTTAGTATATGGATATAATTGACTTTTCTGCGACACAAAAACAGGAACCAGTAAAACACCATCCAGCGCTACCAAATTCTATCAGAATGATTATAATAGGCCCATCTGGATCAGGCAAAACACAATTATTGCTTAATCTAATAATGAGATGGCTGAAGTGGGATAAACTATATTTGGTAGCACCATCTGTAGATGATCAACGGTGTTACGAAGTACTTAAAGATTTTAATGAAAATGCAAAATTGCTGAATGAAGACGGTAATGATGTTGTTGACTTTATTACCGATATTGATGAAGCCCCATCTGTAGATGACCTAGATGGATTTATTAATAATTTAGTGGTGTACAATGACGTTATGCTGGACAGACAATCAAATCCAGCTAGAATATTTTCTCGAGGTAGACATAAAAATACTGACGTTATTTATGTTACTCAGCGATATACACAAATACCAAAGGTGATCAGAGATAATTGCAATATTTTAGTTGTGTTTAATGGAGTAGATAATTATACCTTACAAAATATTTATTATACTTGGTGTTCAGGGGATATGGATATGATCAAATTTAAAAACTTCTTTTCAAAAGCACAAGCTGTTCCGTTTGGATTTATAACGATAAATCTACACAATCCGAGATCTAGATATCGAATAGGTCTAGATAAAATCTTTGGTTAATTTACAGCAGCAGGCAGGGTGAGCAACCAATATTGAGTGACCCGGCGAGTAAACTAAACGCACTATAAGATAAAAACAAAGAGTCAAAAATAAAATAACAAAAATAACTAACCCAAACGATTTATTATCCGTTTTTAACTATATGGAAATAATCTCGGTTAGAGGCTTTGGTTTAGAGTTATTGACATTGTTTTTTCAGCCTTCGTAGGAACCTTATGTTTTAGACAAATGACGATTCAGACAAGTGGTCTGTTCACCCTGCCTGCTGCTTAAGTATAAGTTACTTACGATCTTTATCAGTATTGCTAAAAATAAATTAATTTTTATATACTGTCCTTAAAATTATATATGGCAGAAACGCTCCAGATATTAGGACGGAACCGTCTCTGTTTACTTAGTCGGCTGAAACGTCCCAAACATGAGGGCCGAACCGTCCATGTTGACATGGTGGGCCGCAACACCACACACATGATGGTTCAACCGTCTTTGTTGACATAGTGGACCGAAACTTCCCGACTGAATCGTCTTGGTTGAAACGTTATGTACCCAATATTACCCGCCGTGCGGTCTGCCAGGAATGGAAGAGGAGGTGTTGGTCGGAGGGGGAGGTTATCGGGATGTGTGTGGGAATTGTGTGCAGCCTAATTAGTGTTTCGCATGGCACACTCAGGAACAATGCACTTTACCAGCCTCAAGATACTGCGATCAGAACAACTACATGCCCAAAAACCTGCAGATATTATGAATGATGATGGTGACGATGATACTAACAAAGATGCTGCCGACAATAATAATCATAACTGTCATCATCATCAATAACTAATAATTCTCCTTTTCATGAAATCCTGTGTGATATATGGTCTGTATTTGTATAAGCTGTATTTTGTCCTTCAGTCATTATTTTTGTTCTTCTTTTGTCATTTGTTCCATCCTTAGTGCTGTATAAGTTATCACAGTCGTCAATGTGAAATAAGTGGTACGCCCATATGATGAGTGTGGGCAGGTCTGCTTTGGTGTATCGTAGAATGTAACACTCCCATAAAGGTATCATTAAGTTATTCGTAGAATAGGTTGCAGTTAAGGATCAAGTAACTTTTTTAAATAATGGAAAAATTATACTGAAATTAGTTTAAAACCTTTTGCTCTCAGAGACTTATTAGTCACTGACACGACATATACAAAGGCTTTAAGTTTCGTAAAATTTCATGATTTTCACAGGAAACACTTGTAATTTATTTCCGGCTCCGCTTACTTTTAGTTAAGGCCTATGTACATGCATACATTTATCTTGGCCTACATTTGGTTTGAAAGAAAGATGGTTATTTGTAGTCAGTCAATTATCCACGGTGAATACGTTAAGAGAAGTAAACGGTAATGCCGCTGTGGACGATACAGAATCTGTCTCCATCTGGAATCATTAGGGACTAACACATTACCGGGGGGTATTATTTCGAAGGAGAATATATATTTTACCTCAGTATTTGTTTGCAAATAATAGCGTGGATATAATATACTCCTTTTTCAATAAACCAGAGGTTGAATAATTTTAGGTTCCCCACCCCCCCGCCCCGGATATTTCTCATGCACTATTCCCCCCCCCCCGCGCAACACACACACACACACACACACACACAATAATAAATAAATGGTAGATCTTTTTGCTGGAAACTAATATTTTAATTTTGAATTTTAGAAAGTAAATGTACATTCCTTCCAAGTTATTTGCTGTCAAACACTTTGAGTAACACCGTCCGCCTCGGATGACTGAGGTCGAGGGTTCGAACCCCTGCATACTCATAATAAACAATTGTAACAACGGTACTATCAGCTACCTCACTTAGCGCTCAACATTAAGAGGTAGTGTTAGGACTGGTCGGCCTGGTGTTAGGTTAATGTAAGCAGGTATGGCATGGTGCTACGTGGCCGTGGCATGCAGTGCTAGAAGACATCACTATCAACTGCCACACTGCAGACATGGTAGCGATATGACTAAAATTATTAAAGCAAAGTTAAACACACACACACACACACACACACACACACACACACCCCTTGAGCAATACAATACACAAAGAATAACTGGGTAAATAACGACTAATTCTTTCAATTGCTATTTTGTTCACATTTATTAGTAAATAATTGAACAGAATAATGTGGCATCCTCATTATTATTATTATTATTATTATTATTAGCTACACTGGTGATAGATCAGTAGAGCTTATGTAATGGTTTGTCATCCGATATCTGTCCGTCCGTTAGCAAGTTTGTTATCGCTACTCTCCCTATACTACTGGGAGTATTGCCATGAACCATTGCACGCACATTCATCCTATGGTCTAGTCTAGTTGACCCTTGAAACGGTGCTGCTCGGAAACCCAATATGGCCACTATCGCTTTCATCATGAGAATCTTGTCATCACTACTCATTCTGAATTCAAATGCGATTTTCGCTGAAAAACTTCTTATGATGTCTAGTTTTGACCCTAAATGAAAATGGTGCTTATTTTATGTCCATTATGGCCACCATGGCAACCATCTTGAAAATTTAGGTATTGTTATTCTTACTACTGGATGATCATATCAGCATGGGGTTTTCACTGATGACGTCTTATGATGCATAAATGATCCTAAATAAAATAAAATGGTGTAGACTAAAATGGTGCCGATCTGATGTCCATTATGCCCTCAACGGCGGTCATCTTGAAATTCTTGTTATTTCAATCCTCCAGGACAGAAAGTGATGTTGACGTGGGTTTTTTCCCCAAACATTTCTTACGATGTTCATTTGATTTTAAATGAAAATTGTGCTGACCTGACATTCTATGTGACAGCCAGACAACGGCCATCTTGAAATTTATTTTTTTTCTTGTTGGATCTGAATGAAGATGGTGGCAAACAAGTGATAGAGTCATAGCCACACCGGCAGTTCCACCCGTGACGACCTTGTTAATACCAAGGAGGAAGGGTATAAAATACTTGTATCATGGGTATAGTTAGTAGTGCATATTTTAGGTATAAAATACTTGCATCTTGCGTATAGTTAGTAGTGTATATTTTAGGTATAAAATACTTGTATCATGGGTATATTTAATAGTGTATATTTTAGGTATAAAATACTTGCATCTTGGGTATAGTTAGTAGTGTATATTTTAGGTATAAAATACTTGTATCATGAGTATAGTTAGTAGTGTATATTTCAGTAAAAAAAAATACTTGCATCTTCGATATAGTTAGTAGTGTACATTTTAGTTATAAAATACTTGTACCGTGGGTATATTTTAGGTGTAAATACTTGTATCATGGGTATAGTTAGTAGTGTATATTTTAGGTATAAAATACTTGTATCATGGGTGTATTTAGTAGTGTATATTTTAGGTATAAAATACTGTATCATGGGTATATTTAGTAGTGTATATTTTAACTGGCATTAGCTACATTTATATTGATTTCTTTACCACCACGAATGTTCTATAGAAAAATAATGTTCTTTTCTCTACGTCGGCTTCTCTAGTCAAGTTTTTCTTGTAGTCAGTTTTCAGGCACCTGTTTTTGGAAGGTTGGTTCTTGATTTTGTCCTTCATGGCACTGCAACACAAGTTATTTAGTGCCAAGGCAAGTGGAGTAAA
This sequence comes from Megalonaias nervosa, assembly GCA_016617855.1. NCBI lineage: Eukaryota > Metazoa > Mollusca > Bivalvia > Unionida > Unionidae > Megalonaias > Megalonaias nervosa. Next base: position 45,206 of record JAECUM010036453.1, on the reverse strand, counting down.
GTGCCATGGACAAACAACGGTAGCCAACAGGAGCTGATTGGATGATAGATTTCGAGCCGGCACCCTTTTGGTCACGAGTTCGACGTACCAATCACTCCGACACTGAAGCTCCTGTCTCTGTTAATCGCCTTTTAAGGCATTTGAGAGCGCGCTTCGGGCCTGTTCTAAATTTCAAATCCGGCAAGTGGGGCGCAGAGATTACTTTGTACTACGAACACATTTTTGTTTGTTAGTCTTCTAAGTGTATCAACGATTTTAAAATGGCAATTACATTACGGGACCCCGAGTGGCCGAGTGGTCTAAAGCGCTCACCGTTACGGATCACTGCTATCACACTTCTGTCTGCGTGAGTTCGAGTCTTGGACTGGGCCATTGTGGGTATGTGAAAAAGCTTGCAGTAGCTTCTTGTGGGTCGATGGTTCTTTCCGGATTTTTCCCGGGTTCTTCCTCCACCATTTATACTTGCCGCCATGTATAGCCTATATTGTGCTGAAAATTGGCGTTAAAACTCTACAACAACAACAACAACAACAACAACAACAATTACATTACCATGCAATAGAACAATTTGATGTCATCTACTGCGATCAAGCCTCATACTTGGCATTAAAGCTGTTGTTCCGTCTTAAAGCCGGCTACCTCAATGTTATAGTCTGAAGCTGTCATGCTGTATTAAAACCTGCTGCCTCATTGTTATAAAACAACATATTAGATCTGAAGTTGTCATGCTGTGTCAAACCTGCAGTTACACTGATAAGCCAAATATTGGAGAGTGAAGCTGTAATGCAGTGTAACCCAATTTCACACTGTAATAAAGTCACATATTTGGCAGTGAAGCTGTCATGCAGTGTTAATACAATCTAACACTGTAATAGTCACATATTCGGCAGAAGCTGTCATGCAGTGTGTTATGTATATTTAATTTAAATGTTTGTTTGTAAGTTTTACATTTTTTATTTCATTACATGGTACTGTAATGTAACATTGTTTGCTGGACTTGATCTTGTCCAAAACTGAGTTCATTTTTGCTTGATCTGATTGACTTTTTTATTTCATTTATGTAAACAACTAATAATAGCTTCATTGTTCTCTATGTGTATGAGCTTATTGTCAGGATTATTATTATTATTCAGGTAAACAAGAAGACTTAAATATGTTGATCAGGGTCAGGGTTTTGGAGATTCCTAAGTGAATTTTATAGGCTACTATGTTGTAAATAAACAAGGCTCATTAAATCATTCTAGAAGGTTATTTTCCATTATGTAATGGTTGTTTTTAGAAAATGCTAATTGTGACCTGAGGTCGAGCAGAGAACTTTATTATTTTGTGACTGTGAGGATTTTACCATTCGTGCTTTAACATCTAGCACTTTAAGTTGTATTATGTTGTGACTAGTTTGGGCTGAATTTTATTTTCTTCAAATTATTGAATTCAAGTGATTATTTTCTCTGCAAATACAAAAGTGCTCTAACAAAATTCTTGGATAAAGAAATTCATTGGAATTTATACTGAATTCAAACCTGAAATAATACTTCTGTGATTCATTGAAACATCAGCACTTCACAGGCCATAACAGACACTTCATCGGCTTCAGTTTTAAATCTCTTCTGGGCTTGAACTGAGTTTTATTCAGGACATTATATTACTAGGACTTGTGTCTTTAATTCTTGGATTATTTTTTAATTTAATTCGCAATACCGCAAGTTCTTTTTTCTCATTTTTCACTTTGTATTCTAGGGAAATAAATCATTTGTTAAATTTTACAAAGCTTGTTGTCTTCACTCTTTTCTGTTACTTATTTTAGGAGCATAGACTCGTAACAAGTGTTAACCCAATTTCATACTGTAATAAAGTCACATATTCGGTAGTGCATTCGACATGCAATGTTAAATCATGCTATCACACTGTGACATTGGGCAGTGAAGCTTTCATGCAGTGTTAACATGATTTAACACTGTAATAAAATCACATATTCGGCAGTGTAGTTGTCGTGCAATGTTAAAAGCTGCTATCACACTGTGATAAAGCCACATATTGGGCAGTGAAGCTGTCATGTAGGATTAAATCATGCTGTCACACACTGATAAAGCCACATATTGGGCGGTGAAGTCGCCATGCAGTGTTTAAATATTCTATCGCACTGTGATAAAACCAAATATTAGACAGTAAAGCTGTCATGCAGTGTTAAAGCGCGCGATAGATCCACATTTCTTCCTACATCCGAAACTACTGCGAGGAAACTAACGAAACGTTGTAGTTTTGTTGCTCCCATAGGTGACAATCCGCGAATGGTGTCTCTTAAGACTGAGGTCCGTGGGAACGGGTTAAGTGCCAGATGGAGGTTCAGACACAATGCCACTTTCAAATATTTTCTAACATTTTTCAATGAAACCAAGGCAGATACATGCATCTCATAAATTCTGCATTATAATCTATGCCTGAGATGTGTACCTGGAATATGTGGATGGGTGGGGAGTTGATCAGTAGTTATCGAGGGAAAGGAAGTTTGTGGCCAACTGGAATATTAGACCTCTGACGATAACGTTTTGTACCGATATACGACATTATCCCCTCCCCATCCCAATGTGACTGAGTTGTTTTCTGCTCTGAGTGAGCTGGGTGAACGCCACCAGAATATCATAATTTCTCTCCTTACACCGGACTGCTGTCTGCAGACGATATACCGGAATATAGTTTATCTCACTACAAAGGACTGTAGCATGCAGACGATAAACAGGAATATAATTTCTGTCACTACAAAATACTGTAGTATGCAGACGATAAACCCGGATAAAATTACTCTCACTACTAGAAAGAATGAAAGTACAGCTTTCTCCTAAGACTTATTTTTTTGAAAAGCAGTTCAAGAATTGATCAGTGTGTCGGCTACGATTGAATTTTCGATGATTTGTTTAAAAAAAGATAATTGTTTTTAATGTTATAGATTGCATTTTAATAATTCATAATAGTATCATAATTTTTAGAACTTGAATAATACAGTACTTAACATTGCAGAAAAAATATTAGTGATTCCTCCTGTATGTCACACTTACTGAGCAACAGCTGAGTTCAGGAAAACTGCATATATCAGCAACGACATTCATACCATACGTAAGCTGAAAATATGTACTAATGTCAGGGAGGTCGTGGGTTCTGAAGTCAAGTGGTGAGATATTCATCTAACGGACAACAGAACGGAATGCGTATATAACAACCTTTAGCTTTAATGGAGCAGAGGTACGCGTTCCATGCCTTCCAAGCCAGGATCTAAATATACAGCGCCAAGAACTCGATTAAGAGCTGCTACGCCACTTGACTTCAGAATTCTGACTTCCTATTGCAGGTAAGAAACATATATCTTATTATAGCTTAAAGACTTTTTTTGTTAATACATGGTTGGATTTAATAATTATTTAAATCGTGGAAACTAATTTAGTTTTCTCTTGCAACATGATGTATTCTTCTATTCTATAATATTAATTATGAACTATAGTGTTTACGGATTGTTTGAACTTACTATAAATTTATATGTATCGTAATTATAGTGTTGATATTTTCGTAAAAAAAAGAAGTGCTACCAACTTCATGCTCCATATTACATGATTTAAAAATGAAATACCTTTGAATCTACAAAATATTATATTTTGGTATGTTTGACCCTGCATTTAATAACTTGTCCTTATGATAAAATGATTTTGGTTCTAGTTAGAAATATTGAAATTCTTCCTATTTCTATATTTTAAGTATATTTTGTCTGTCATTGATTCATTAGATATTTACTTATTCACGTCAACCTCAAAAAGACAGATTCCAGAATCGCATGCAGCTGGTAAGCTTGGAATAAGTATAATAACTTTCTGTATCATTCTGTATCTTGAACGTATCACCTTACATGTGTAACCTTCTCTACTGAGTGCTATTTGACCTTTATAAAATAGTTGCTACGCCATTGGGCTTTCGTATTCTGTCTTCCTCTTGCAGTTCCAACCCAGTACCTCTGCACACAGCGATGTAACTATTTGGACAGTATTTTTAAATAAAAGTATTAAGATTAAAATTTTCTCTAAATCGTATTAAAAGTAATTTTTCATTAAATTATATTGAAAGTAATTTTCCACTAAAATATATTAAGATTAATTTTATCTATTTCTGTACTACAACTGTATACTATTTTAATAAAGATCGCGCTTGTATGAGCAAGTTCAACAATAACCCATAAAATACAATTCTCTTGTATCCAAAGGTCAGCAAATTTTAGACTTGGTGAGAAGCTGCTGAACATGGCATTTTGTTAGATCCCTAATGGATGAATACGCTAGATAATTCATGCGTTTCCCGTGGGAAAGAACGAGAGCCTGTTCTGATTCGAAATGAACGAACACAATTATCTAGATAAATGTCCATAATTGGTAGTGAGGACATGTTCAAACTGCATATAAATTGAGAGCAAGCTTGCGCAAAATCAGTTCGTTCATCGAAGAATCAGAAGACTCTATCTTTTCTTAAAGGTAAGAATCGTCTGTGTTCGTAAATTTCTTTAAAGTATAGGAACTTTTTAATGTTGAGATTTTCACGGTAAAGTTCAATCTAGACTTGATATTTTTGTAACAATTTTGTTAGCTCTTTCTATTTTATATTATAATATAATGGAATGTTTGTTTCAAAGAATTTATATTCATTTGTGTTTATGGTAAATATTATTGGAAAAGATGAATTTCCTACGAACTTCATGTTTAGATTTAATTTGGAAATAAAAGATTCTTTAAGTAATAACGAATAATGTTTTAGTAACCTATTCCAAATTAGTATTCTATTTTAAATTTAGTAAAATACGTGTCTTCAGAACGATTGTTGCACTATATCGCAACTATTGAATTTTATACTCGTTGGCTATCATGAATTTAGTCGAGATCTAATTATCTGTATTATATTCTAAAAGGCAGAAATTATGCAAAAGCAGGAAGTTGGTAAGCTGGAAGGAAAAGTATAACTTTATATGTATTTCGTGTATTCTAAATAAAAAGGCTTTATAAGATGTATCTCTAGAATATAGTATTATATATCTATATATCAATTATTTAAATAAAGTTTGTTCGTCGAAGAATCAGAAGACTCTGTCTTTCCTTACAATCGTTCCCGTTACCTCTCTTGTATCTCCGTTTTCCCCAGATGTAGCCGTATCTACACTATTATGAGTGTCACCTCTTTTAAGAGAGTCTAAACTCTTTTCTTTCCCTCTCTCTCTAACCTTGGACAAAGACATATCTTAAGTTACGAGTATTTCCTTCTCATAGCAAGAAGTGAGAAGAAGGTTATAAAAGAACCCTTTTCATAACATAATAAATAACCTAATCGCCCGAGTGACACCTCCGCAAATGGAGGCCAGAATATCTTATATCTCTCCTTTCGATCTGAGAGTGCCCATGAATAAATGGGAATGAAAAAGGGAACCGACCTAATTACTAGTTGGGAAACTGGACTATAACTCCTTTGTCAAAGGATACAATCCAAAATGTAACATAACAATGCAATGCTCCAAATGTTTCATTCTGAGAAATTGTTATGACATCTTTGTTGAAAGCGGGGTCATGTCCACCTAAATGTTTAATTACGATGGACACGTACAAATAATATCCCCAGCCCATCTATGCCTATCCAGTATGTTGTACGGTCAGTTACGTCAATTTTACGGTAACAAATTTACTTTCTCGTCATGTATTTAGTTGTCAGTTAAGAATAGATTTGTATAAGCTTGACCACGAACGTTTCTGCCATTAGTGGTATAAAAATAGAAATATCGTGTTTGTGTATGACCCGGAGGGGGGATGCCATAATGACCCGAAAAGTAGTCTGCAGCCCTTGGTCCCCACGCATGCGCAACAGTAAACTTGAATTCATTATTAATGTACTAGTCAGACACTAAACGCCGATATTCCGAACTTACTACGACGATGGTATTGCCTTAAATGCCATGCATAGTTACAAATATCGTCTTGTTATCGATTATAGACTATTAAATCATATAACACAACCAATTGCATTCCCATTTCCTGGAATTGAAGTTATTATTGATAAGGCTGGTAAAGCAAAACCTTGTATTTTATGTGAATTTTAGATTGAAAGGGGATATTTGTGTACAGCCAGGGTACCACAATCACAAGACACCAATACAGAGACAGCTACTAGTACCTAATATGACCAACTACAGATCTACATTGTTTGTATGTATAATCGATATAAAAGACCGATTGAACCGCGAATGATTATACCACTTTAAAATTACTTACCTATTCCTATTTGCTTATATATCTTTCAGATTGATAAAGAGCCTTTAAGAGAAGTGATAAGCTTGGTACCTGTTGATTAAATAATACATTTCGGAAATGGATGAAATGAGCCAGCAAAGACAAGAGCTTACCCAAGTACGGTAAAACAAAAGAATACTAACCCTGCTAACAGAATTGGAGAGAGACTCTGGAAAATAAGTCAAATAAAGAGATGGGACCGGATCATTAAATACTTTTCCATTATTTGCCAGCATGTGTAATAACGACAAAAATACGCGGAACGAGTTGTTTCAGTTGGTATTGATTTTAGCTTAGTTAAACAAAGAATTAAATAATTCTTACCAAATCCAAAGCGGCGATGACAGAAGCACGGTTCTTTGAAAATCAAATCTAATATGCAAAAACAAAAATACAGTGAATGCCAACGATCATGAAGAAACTGGAAAAGAAATTATGCATACATAAGAGTGGACAGAAATGACGTTGGATAATGTGGCAGATATTGTTTATGTCGCCGCAGAAAAGTTAAATCTTCTGAAAAGGATAGCATTCAGGCAAGCAAGGATTTAGAGACAAGACGCAGGATACAAAACAATAGCGACAGGCTGTATTATTCTGGATTATCCAGTAACGAGGACGGGGACTTATTTTCGTCAGTGAATGGAAATTACAAATCAAAAAATAGAAAAACTGCAAATGAATCGTATCTTGCTTTAAACCAGTGGTTAAGAATGGCATAAGCTTCAACTCAACATCGGATAGCCAAACATTTGTTGAACCTAGACCATCTGAGTCCATGGTCTCAAACTCAAAGAAAGAACAAGCAATGTCGAAAATTGTATCAAACAGAATCTTAAATGAAGAATTTAGTGGTATTATCAGAAATGAAATGTATGTTAATTCAACGGTACCAGCTGAGAGCGGTCAAGAATCAGTAATTGCGACCTCTACTTGTAACACGTCAAGCCTTTCTGTGGATGAATCTTCTAAACATAACAAGGAAGATTCTTTGGAAGAGGAAGGTATGAGAGTTGACAAAGCTGGCGAACAGAGCAAAGAAGCTAAAATGAAGAAGAAAGCAAGAGGCCAGAAGAAAATATGCCAAATTTGTAGCAGGGTGCTTTCCACATCATACAGCTTGAAGAAACACTTAAAAACTCACGCAAGAGACAGGTTATTGTCTTGTCGTGGTTGCGGGAGTAAGTTTAGGACTTTAAAATGTCTAAAAAGCCATGCGCGTATTCATGTCGAAAGAAAGATATTTGAATGTGCACACTGTGGCGAGAAATTTACAAGTAAAAATTATCTTGTATCTGTTCATATACTTAAACATAGCGACAATCCTTTGAATAAATACCAATTTTCATGTAGTGTTTGCAACAGAAAATTCATGTCAAAATACGGCTTTCAAATGCACAGCAAGTTGCATACCAACGAGAGGAGTTATGCTTGTGAGGTTTGTGGGAAGGCGTTTATGTCTGTCAGCGGTCTTAGAAATCACAAAATTGCTCACACAGGCGAAGACATGTACGCCTGTGACCATTGTGGGAAATCATTTCCTCGTTTTGCTGATCTGGAGAGACACATCCGGATACATACGGGTGAGCGACCCTTCCAATGTGTCATGTGCAACAGGAGCTACAAAACATGTGGAGATTTAGCTGTGCACACGCGAAAGCACATTCCGGATCCAAGATTCCAGTGTAACATCTGTGGTAAATTCTGTTTACAAAGTCGTGATCTGTTGAATCATAAAGTGATCAAACACGGCCAAATCACCGCCCAAGAAAAAGTAAAATATAACATTAAGTTACCCCGTGAGTGTGAAATATGTGGACTTGTTTGCTCAAATAGTAGCAACTACTACAGCCATAAACGCAGACATCATTCGATACAAAACAAGTAATAAAGTCGATTTAAACTACATGGCTTGAAAGCTGTTGAAACAAATTAGTGTGCGGTATTTGTCAATTTTTGCGGTAGAACTACAACAACCTATACTGTTGAATCGTATTAAGTGTTTCGGTGTGCATCGGAAACTTGAAGCACATCATTGTTCCATATTCTGACAGTATGCTTTTTAATTGTATTCGGCTTCAGAATCAGAGTAGATTGCCAGATGTTGTGGACTGCAATAATCTTTCTCTTTCTAGTCATTTTTATTATGAAATAATCATTATGTATACATGTAGTGGTTAAAAAGCAATATTCAACCAGTGTACATGAAAACAATGTTAAACTATTTTAAACTTTTTTAAGGCCATTCAACTTGCCTGCAATCGCCATCAGTCCTGTGTTTTTTGTGAATTTCGCCATGTGACAAGTGCTAATTCAACACGTATGCGACATTCGTGTGTGACAACTTTTTATTGTCTACTTTAGGATAATCAGCCGCTGCCATGCACAGTCCGATTCGATAGCATAATAGCGTCAGAGTTATTGAGTAAAGAGTAAATATAGGAAAATTAGTTTTCTACGAGGAAGTATTAGGCATTTCCACAATATACTAAAACAATGTGTGTTGCATGTCATGTTTGTTCAGACTGACATGGTTTAAAAAATATTGATATTACCTTGAATTCACAAGTTTGTCACTTCCATTGGGAAGCTGAAATAAAGTAGCACGGTTTATTTTTCTCAATATCTTGTGTTTGTTTTGCAGCGTATTTATTTAATTAATCATTATTTTTATAGTTGCATTTTTATAATAGAAATATGAAAAGAATTTACGAAACCTTCTGACGGAACCACTGCTGCTAGCGAGAAGAAACCAAATTAAAAGTCCTGCTAGGAGGAAATTATCTTATCGTTACCACCGCTCCGGTGGCCTAGTGGTTAGAGCGTCCGCCTCGGATGAGGGAAGTCGTGGGTTCGGACCCCGGCCGAGTCATACCAAAGACATAAGAACGGTACTAACAGCTGCTTCGCTAGGCTCTCAGCATTAAGAGGTTAGTATTAGGACTGGTATGTCTGGTGTCAGGATAATGTGACTGGATGGAATCATGCTACATGTCTGCAGCATGATGCCCTAGTGCTAGACATCGCTATAAACTGTCACACTGCAGACATCGTAGCGATATGACTGAAAAATTGTTAAAGCTACGTTAAAAATCCAAATCACATACTCTTAAGGTTACCTGCTTTTTAAAGTATGTTACCCTAACAAACTTTTTAAAAGTAAAATCGGTATCCCTTGAAAACACCTGTTAGACCTAATGACTGACAATGCCCCCCCCCCCCCTTAATTTTTTCTCTTATAAGTGGAACTTGACACTAAAAGGCTTATGGTAAAGCACTCTATCTTTTGTGTCGTATCTTTTCCGCCGTCTATAGCTATTTGACTTTAATATTGTCTTTTCAAAATCCGCTTGATCAGTTGTGATCAAATTTATGAGAGTGGAAACATGAAGACGTTTAATTTCTTTATAAATGTTACAGATTCGAATCCAGTCATGGATCCTATTTTAAAAATTTCAAGCTTTGCACAAATACTGAACATTCTCGTTCTGCACATTGCACAGACCCAGATCTGCAGTCACATAATGTGGCGGCAGATCTAGGCCTATGCAGTTTGTTAGGAGTATTCAGTAAAACAAGCTACATAGACCTTGCTCTTTAAGAGACGACATATCGGGGTATATGTTATTTCGTGTACATTACGCCTCACTGAATTCAATAATAAAAACACAGCATTTGGCATTAGTATCTTTAAAGTTTATACAAATTATACTGAGAGCTGTTACTTTATATTGAGCAACATTTGAATAACGAAAATAACCGCTCAAAATATTTGACCTAATTGAGCATCAGGACTTTACAAGTTTAGCCTATACCAGTAATAACATCCGCCTATAATAATGTCGGTCTTGAAAAAGTAGTTTTTCTGTCATTAACTCCACTTTAAAATATTATGTTATAAAATATTATAAAACTATATTTCAAATAATTATCACCATTTCTTAACAAACTAGTGATATGATTAAAACATATTTTAAAAAATCAATCTAATGTAATTTCAAAAGAAAATGACAACACCCATTTTACATAGAGATTAAACATATTTATTTAAGCGTTGCCACGCATCTCTTAACAGGGCCTCTGCTAATAAGAGATCGAAAAGCATTATCTTGTGTTGCTTAGGCTGTTCACCTCAAACAGTATAGTAAACACCGTATGACAAAATTTTATCAAAGTTGACTTGCATCATTCTAGCATAAGAACTTTGGAAAACGTACGCACGATTGTTAGGTTTCCAACACGAATATAACTTGGGGAAAGTGTATATATATATATATATATATATATATATATATATATATATATATATATATATATATATATATATATATATACACACACACACACAGCGCTCGACCAATTAAGTCTGAATGTGAACATTGTTAGCATAAAACCTTTCATGTATATACAAAATACTTTAGTTTGACATTATTACTGAATTACCTCATTTTAGTCATTAATCGGAAATTATATCGTACTTTCAAATCAAAGTTACTCATTTCAAATTATAAGACAGATAAGAAAGCTAAAATTCTGTTTTTACATTATTTCTAAAGTTGGATCTATTCCAACGTTCCAGATCAAGGTTCTCAATTTCTATGCTATCTCTTGTTTTCAGTCCCCACTGTAATCTAATTTTTTGTAAACATCATTTGCAAAGAATTGAAGCAATATTCTTTCTTCAGATAGTACTTGAAGACAATCAACAGCAGGATCTAACCTGTTCAAAAAAAAAAAAATTATTTTTAAGCTAATACTCGACTACCACCATCAATGTGTTATAAATTTGTTTAACGTTGGCAGTCTCCAAATATGAAGTGTGGCATCATGTCTTATTTTCGGATAAAGCCCGCTGTTAAAAATACGAAACTTTAATAAATTCTAAAACAAATTCTACTAACTTTACGGTGATAATCGTCTCATTAATGTCATTCAGCACCGTTCGCATGGCTAATTACTACTTCAAATAGGACTTGAACTGATCTCAGCAGGTTGAATAGTAATTAACGTATCGCCATATGGCGCTCGAACACCTACCTAACACGTGCCGATACCTTTAGACCACAACCAATACTCTCGCTGTTAAATGAGTAAAGATCACTTGATTTAGAGGCAGCGTGGCTGACATTCAGGCTTAATGTCTGTCATCTATTCGACTGCCAAGATTTAATATATACACATTCGTAACTTTCAACCAATTTGAATTGAATTTTCAATATTTACCACAAAATTAATGTTTCACACTGGGTAAGCGACAGCATAAAAAAAATCGAAGCGCTGTGCTAATGATCAGGAGGTGGTTATGTCATCTCTAGCGAAAGGTCAACTTCTACATTGGGGTCACTTCACTCTTGACCTAATATCATCTAGGCACAATAGGCTACATCTCTCTCTCTCTCTCTCTCTCTCTCTCTCTCTCTCTCTCTCTCTCTCTCTCTCTCTCTCTCTCTCCATTCAGAGAAAATGAGTGGCAAATAGTAGGGCACAACGAGGTTAAAGTATAATGAAGTCATGCACGAAATCTGTCACTTAAAGTCAATATTCAACTATGAAGCGAAAGTCTGACTGCTTATTACGTTTGACTTAGGCATTTAAGTTTTATATAACATTCAGCATTGTGCATACTGGTCTTGTTCTTTAAGAATATGTCAGTAACCGGAATCCATATAAACAAGTGAGGAAGCTATACACTGGTTGTTCTTGAGATGGTCTAACGTGAAATAAATGACGTTAATGTTTTGGGGTAGTCAAGCATGACATCACTGACGTCAAGGGCTTGGTGTGGTCTAGCGTCACATAAATGGCGTCAAGGTCTTGAGGTGGTCTAACGTAACATAAATTTCTAGGAGTGGTCTCACGTTAAATAAATGACGTCAAGGTCTTGGGGTGGCTGAACGTCACATACATCAAGCTTATTATAGCTATTATCATGATCACTCACGAAAATAATAACAATTCCAAAGCATTGAAAATGATGACGATCATCGTCGTCATCTCTATTATTATCATTATGATTGTCATGAAATATTAATTGTTGTGAATACTCCTTTTGCAAAGGAAAAAAAAAATATTCATTGGAGTTACACACGCGAATTGGTATAAAAGCTGCATTATATGCGGCGTCAAGATACAAATTGATTCTTCTTCGTGGAACATTCGATACCGAACAGTTAAACACATGCATATAGTACCAAGTTAAGCGGTACAAATTCACTTTATATTTGGTTAGAGCATTCCCAGAAATAGGTCAAATAAGGTCTTGATAAAAACAAAAACAAAAAACTACAAACTAGAAATAAGTACATCCAATTATGATGTGTAAGCAATAAGATTTGTTGACATTTATGTAAATAACATTTCATATTTATTTGGTCAGTTATATTTAATATTGTTCTAAAAAATATAATGGAAACAAAGAAATATAATTCGTGAAACAGTTACACATTAAGCATTTGCCGAATTTAAATCTCGCAGTGTTCTCATTATACGTTATTGAAGCCGTGATTCCATTAAACTTCTTTATGGATGTTCGATGGCACATTTAAAGAAACCTTAACATGTCGCAGCCGAAAGATGAGATCGAACGTTAATAGCTATCATGTGTTCACGGATGCAAACAGCACTAGAATCGTTTCGGGGTAAAATTTGCGGAATGTAAACTATGTATTGGTATATGGCTGATTGGATTTATGTTGAAATATAAACAAGTTATAGTTCAGGACGATGAGTTTGCATATGGCACTCTTTTCTTTCTTTTGCTTTTATACCGAGGTAATAGAACTTTCTCCAAAATATACAAGTTTACATGTGATTGGTTTGTAGCAGTTATTTTTTTCCCCCTAAGAAATGTTCTATTTAAATACTTCTTCCTCTGATAGGGAAGTTAGGAAGTCACCTTGTTGCTCTAAATAGAAATTTCATTTTCCCATAAATCCTTGTTTTCCGGCAAACGTTATATCATCCAAGTGTAAACCGTAGTGAACTTTATGCTAAATTCTGTCATATATTTATTGTAATTCCAAACACTGGTAGTAATATCAGAAATGGACTTGAAACATTATGGGGCACGTGGGTATAATACAAATATCACTTATATACATGTAGATTTACAATTTTCATTATTGCCTAAAATAAGTGAAAAAGACAACAATATGTGGATAAAGATATTTATTTATCCATATATTTCTGTCACGATTTATGTTAGATACCAGTCAAACAATATTATGTTCATTGTGTACGAGTCATGCTTTTCGTACACCAATAGAATGAATCATTATGCTATCAGTTGCTGAATAAATCGACATGATGAATTAGCATAATCAAAATGATAAATCAGCATAAATATAAATGATAAGTCAGACATGGATATATTTTATAGACCGTGCAGTTTGTGGGACATAAAATGTCCTATCGTATAACTGCGACAGATTTGGCACTTTTCACTTGTAAGGGAAATCTTTATACGACTGACCAGTGGGTTGAGATGGAATAGAAAATGTGTTTTGCTTGATTACTCGATAGTACAACGGCAACAACAACAACAAAAGAATAATAACAACAAAATGAAAATTAATTTTGAAATTAAGCGCAACATGATGCTAAGCGCCATCGATTTGAAGGAACAACGCTTTCTTTTTCTGTTAACTCTTCGGAATCTGAGTTGGCCAACCCAACCCCCTCTCTCTCTCTCTCTCTCTGAATGATGTATACTGCCACGCTGATACCTTCCATTTCAGGTATTTAATTAGTGATGGTGCTAATGTTGCTTAAATACGATTCACCTACGTACAGAGAGTGAAGAACAATTGTTAATTCTTGTTACTTTAATAAGGTCTAGTACATACCAAACTAAAGAAGACAGTTTATGGTTCTTGTTACATAAAAAGATCTAGTTGACACAGAGAGTAAAGAACACGGTTTATAGTTCTTGTTACTTTAATAATCTTTAGTACATACTAAAAGTAATGAACACAGTTTATATTTTTTTGTTAGTTTAATAAGGTCTAGTAGACACAGAGAGTAAAGAACATGGTTTACAGTTCTTGTTACTTTAATAAGATCTAGTACGTACGACGAGTAAAGAAATACAATTTGTATTTTTGTTACATTAATAAGATCTAATAGACACAGAGTCAAGAACACAGTTTACAGTTCCTGTTACTTTAGACGGATCTAGTAGACACAGAGAGAAAAAGAACACAAGTTTATAGTTCTTGTTACTTTAGTAAGATCTAGTACATACGAGTAATGAACACAGTTTATATTTTTGTTACATTAATAAGATCTAATAAGCACAAAGAGTCAAGAACACAGTTTATAGTTCTTGTTAATTTAGAAGAATCTTGTAGATATAGAGAGTAATGATAGCACCTGCGAGAAATTTCAAGCACACTTTTGGCATTTACAGGTGTAATCTAACAATATTCTATAACAAACACACGAAGCTTTGAGCGCGTACACGTAATAACACAGTATGAAACAGGAAACGCTGTCGAACAAGTCTGTTAAGTCTGAAAATGCATGGACTGTTACACCGCCTCAGAATTACTATCCCCTGCATGATAACAAACTCCTATCTCATCCTGTCCTAAATGCATCAACTCCTTTATTTTCCATCTTTGTGTTTTCGAAGACGTTGATACTCTCTCAATCTGCAAAACACATTTCAACAAAGTCAAAATATTTAATTTTCTTTGATAAAGCAAACGATTTAGAAATGATGTCTCAGTCAAACCGATAAAAACTATATAGAAAGCAAACGGAAATACAGACTAGGTTCACTGACATATTTATAAGGTGAAGGAGATGGAAATATAGATGTGGTTCGCTAACTTGTATTTATAAGATGAAGACTTCATAGAAATAGAAATACTGATAGTTCACTGACTTTTATCTATAAGCAAATGGAAATACAGACGTGGTGCACTGACTTTATCTATAAACAAACAGAAATATAGACCTGGTTCACTGACATTTATTTATATGATAACATGAAAAATTATGCAATAAATGACAATTTAATGACAGTTTATTTATCTATTAGTTTTATTTATTTATTTATTTATTTATTTATTTATTTATTTATTTATGCCATACCTCAAAGCGTTGACCCTGATAAACCCCTTGGCATCTACAGGATCATAGTCTCCCTGCACATTCATGCTGCATCAGAAAAAAGGAAGTTATAAAAATTATGTTAGCATGACAAAAGCAAAAAAAAAAAAAAATATTTTACCCATCCTTCCCCATTTTGTAGCCTTTAGCTTTAAAACGTTTATCAGCAGATTACCCGGAATCTTTTATATCTCACATGTGTGTGTGTGTGTGTGTGTGTGTGTGTGTGTGTGTGTGTGTGTGTGTCTACAGGATAGAGAATAATAAGACGACGACATCCCATTCTGCGATTAGAGACCTCCTAGAGTCAATCTGTACTATAACCAGCCCAAACAGCAGTAGTTCTTTTTTACAATCAACGCATACAGTTACAATGAGGAACCTTATGTATTTCAAAACGATTCTTACTTAATCCGTCAACGTTGCCACGTGGTGAATTGGAGTACACAGGTTTTTTTTTGTGGTTTTTTTGGCATTTCAATGCTTAAACTGAATCTCTCAAAAAAAGCACATTACTATAATTCCAGTTAAGTAGAACTGCACATATTATGAACTAATTAAACTTCGTTCCTGGCCTCAAGTTCTGACTTTCCGGTGGGATTTCCCTCACCGGAATAATCAGTATATCTATTAATTTTAGCAGTGCGTTCTGAGAATGATTAATATACAATACTTACTTTGTAACTCACTGTGTAAATAGAGACAGTTGTAAATAATACGTTGTCCGATATCAACAATAATCCGTTCAAACTAAATGCAAGAGGAATTATTTCCGGATGCGTTAAAAATCAACCAGGAAAATCATTACATGATAAAGCAGCTTCTACTTGTGGAATAGACAGATGGGCGGTTTAATGAGCAAATCGGATGATCTTTCAGTTAAAAAGAACCATCAAGATTTTGTGTAGATATGATGCAACTATGATTATGCTAGAATTTACTAAATTTGAGATAATAATAATAATAATAATAATAATAATAATAATAATAATAATAATAATGATATAAACTTAGCGAAAAATTATAATAACAATTTATAAATCTGATATGTGAACATACAGCCATTCAAATATCTTTTTAATCAGCAAGGTACAGACATCGAACAAATGTTGTCCATACAACATCTCGCAGTTATTTGACCCCAAGTCAGGAATTTCATATAACTGAATAGAAACATGCCTATGTTTAAATGACTAGGATAAATAAATAGCAAGAGATGCATATACTTCGAAGATAAAGTGCAAACACTTAAAACAAAGCTACTGATGGATAAATGAGAATGAAATAATCTCCTCCATCAACATCGAAATGTCGAAAACCTTGAGATCCTTTCGTTTAAAAAAGTTCTTTTTGTTTTACAGTTATTGCGTCCGCGAACACAGTGCTATCGTATTTGAAGAGATTTCCAAATTGATTTATTTTATTAACTAGGTAATATAGGAAGAAAACAAGGCAGAAATTTGAGGAAGAAAAACTGCACACGATCGTTTTTAATTAGAATTCGTATTAAACTAAAATATTTGACACATTTATGCTGACCACTTTTCAAAGTTATGAAGTCAAGAAAAGTTGACAGTGTGAATCTCCTACAATACGTTTGATTGGTAAATATTGATAACTTCCAGTAGTCATGGAGACCTTATAATTGTAATTATGTTACATAAATGAACAGTCATATCGTATATAAACTACTCAATTTTCTGTACATTTCTTATCAAGTCTTTTCTGTAGTTTCATACGAAACAGTGACGATCAACTTTCAATCACTTATGTTTTCTTGAAATGTAGAAGAACTATATCTAACGTCAGTTGAACGTTAAAAATATACATACAGGCGCAGGAATGAATTTGTTGATAGAAACATACCCATTCTTCAGGCAATTCTTAATTTTTGTTTGCAGAGCTTTAATTATTTAGCGTAACTTCGTGAGCTAACAAAATAATTGTCGCTTTTTATGAACTAGTTTACAATAATTAGAACGAATAGATCCAGAATGAAAATCAAACCAGAACTACATATACTTGGGTGATAACAACAGATTCAAATGTTGATACTCTACCTGTCGACGACATGAAATCAAATATACAGAATGAGGAAGAAAGGCGTCTCAGTATGTTTCTTCTGAACAACTCAAGATTTACATCTATCTGGCACTGAACCAATTTTCATGAGCGGTGCCATTCTCTGTCACGTGGTACATAAGCCATTAACTACTGCCAATTCGTCAGTCGCAGTATCACTCTACCTGTCGACGACATGAAATCAAATATACAGAATGAGGAAGAAAGGCGTCTCAGTATGTTTCTTCTGAACAACTCATGATTTACATCTATCTGGCACTGAACCAATTTTCATGAGCGGTGCCATTCTCTGTCACGTGGTACATAAGCCATTAACTACTGCCAATTCGTCAGTCGCAGTATCAGCTGCTTTGTCTTTACATTTAATGTTTCTCGATTGTACATGTATTGATGTTTTTATGATGGTCATAAAAGCAAAGCATAAAGCAAGTTGTGGAACTTCTTGTGCAGTCAATGGATGGACAAACAACTCAAGAATATATATATATATATATATATATATATATATATATATATATATATATATATATATATATATATATATATAGAATCCTTATGTGAAACACACAAACAAATCCACGGCGAATGCGCGTGTTTAGTTCATCATCTTCTTGTAATAAAATTCATGAAGACGCATTATCTGATTTTTCACAAAGTGATCGTCATACTGAACATCAACAAACTTGTGGTCATCTTCATTATGCCAGACGAAAAGTTTTCATTTCCTGAACCCTGTGCAACACATAGTTAATTGAACTTGTAAATAAAATTCTCTGCCTCCTTTAACTTTTAATACATTTCCATTTTCACTCTTTACATCATATTTGCAACAAGCAAAGAGCTGCGTTAACACGGTCTATTTAGGATTAGGAAATGGAGTTCTAAGTTCTAGAAGAGTATCTCAATTTAAAATCGCATCAGGACTTGCACAAAACCATTTCTCCTCCACTGACATGTACAATCCACATTCACTAACAGTATATCCATTTAAATTTAAAAATTGTTTTGCTTTAACTCGCTGTCCTGCCCATGTTTTGTAAATGTGCTGCCAACAAATTTGGAATGTAAATGATCCCTTATGAACTTGATGCAATCAGTTGTCTCTTTAATGGGTACTTTGTGTGCACTGCTAGCTGTAATTCTCAATTTTCGAGATTCTTTCCACAATGGACATTTAAAATGACTGACAGTTTCATTTTACTGTTGATTAATATGATCTGCATCAAGGCATATATACTTGTGAAAAAATGCTAAACCTTTCCCACAAAAGGTAAGCTTTCATGCCTGCTATGATCATAAAGTGATGTATTACCTGTACAGTTCGAAAGTTCACTTGTGAAACTTTTGTTCATTGTTGTTCTTTTAATTTGAAGTAAAGTTTTAAGTGCTGTATTGTCAACAGCGGTTTTAAACTCTGCCTTGTCAAAACAATGGTGTATTTCGGGCAACAGGCACTACTTCTCTGTCATCTTTAATGGGACTGTCAACACTTATAAAATTTAATATTTGCAAGGGGTTTCGGTTCAACATTTCTCTTCTTACCTCTGCTCTACTTAGCTGTCTTACCAGTACAACTGACCCCAGTAAAATTATTTCTCACAGCATGTTCAATTTTCCACAACAAATATCAGCGACATGACTGCACAAGAGTCCTTTCCCACCATACATGTACACCACCCATTCTCAACAACCCCCTCCATGGTACAAATAACGTAAGCTTCGTTTACATTATTTATTGACTGTGATGAGTGTATTCCTCCTTCATGCTAATTGTGTTCTCCAAGTTCGATGTACTGTGCAAAATTGTATCCACATTTCCACTCTGGAAATGGTTATAACTTTGTTAGCTTTTGAAGTTCTTCATTCCTTATCTATCTGCTGCTTTCGATGAGATTAACTAGTTGTAAATGTCACCGTAAATGACATTTGGCCACTATCTCATGTCGTCAGTCCATTCAATTATTTTGCAAAATACATCAGGCTTTAACCATCATGCTTCAGACATTTCACTTTTCGGTGTAAGTTTCAGTTTGTTTACTGTTATATTTTGCTAAATAACACAAAACATGGTTTTGTTTAACTGCTTTAATGGCTAGATTACAACTGACTAAAATAGAGAACACACACACACAGAAGTTTCTCACGCTAATGTTATCATACGGCATATAGAATTACAACTGAGTGAGAGCCTGGAGCTGACCTTAGGTGACCTGTAACTGTCAGAACATTTGTAGCAACAGAATGTTAATACCGTATATTACCACAACTCCATCTAAAAATGAGTTTTGTGCTTTTCTTTTAAATTCACATATTCATTTCTCCTTTTCGTTTTTAATAATTTGCAAACATTATACTTGACAACGTTCTATTTTGCACATGAATATATATTTCAAATAGTTTCTGATGAGTTGTAAAAGTTCTACTAATTGTAGTTAAAATTAAGTTCTAGCCCTATGACATTCAGAATCATTCTTATACTCATGAAACCAAATAGTCCTAAAATTGTTTCTTCAATCCAGTTGTTATCACTGCATATAAACTGATGTGATATAACAGATGTATTATTATGGCCTTAACCACGTTCCAGTTTCTAGTATTCACAAGACGAAATATAATTCAGAAAAAGTATCTAGTTCACATAACAAAATCTCTGTATCTTGCAGGCTTTTTTATTAGACGTCCACTCCTTGTTCGAATCTCCACTGTCTGGTTTGCCTCATTGATGACTAATGGCGTCTTGTCATTCAGTTCAGTGACCTCCTTGTTATTATCTTCGTATGTATCACATATCTCTGGTAATGTCTCTTTTGTTTGTAACAGATGTTTTCGGTTTCCTCTGTATATAGCACCATCCTGCGTTTTCACATCATACGACCTTGGAGTGCTACTTTTTTCTGACGACTACAGCTGGTTCCCAAAGATCTTGTCTTCTGATTCTTACTTTGTCTCCAGAAGTCAGATTTCGAAGCTCTTCAGCTGTTCTGTCATAATGTTTCTTTTGTTGATTTTCTTTTCACGCACTTCCACTTTAGGTTTCTTTCTTTTATAACTTGCGGATGTAGCTGTATGTTGGTATTAGGTAAAGTCGATCGAAGTCTTCGACTCATCAGTATTTGTGCCGGAGATCCTATATTGTCAGTTGGTGTATTTCGATACTCCAATATTGATAAATATGGATCTTTTCCATCTCTCTTTGCCTTATTAAGAATTCCTTTGACAGTTTGAATGGTTTTCTTTCTGCTAAACCATTAGACTGTGGATACTTGGGACTTGACGTAATATGTCTGAATCCCGAGGTCCCTGCAAACTGACCATATTCTTTTGAGGAAAACTGTGGTCCATTATCACTCCTTACTTCTCGTGGTATTCCATGTCATGCAAAAACAGACTTTGTGTCTGTGAGTACTGTGCTTGCTTGTGTATTTTCTAACTTGGCAACTTCAAAATATCTGGAGCAATAGCCAAGTATCAACACAGTTGTAATTTTTCCACATAAATAAATCTGTTCCAACCATTTCCCATGGTGCAGTAGGTTGTGTAGACAACAATGGTTCTTTTTTATTTGACTTTCTATATTCCTGGCAAGTAGAACAATTCGATACTGTGTCTGCAATCTATTCATTCATGCCAGGCCAATGCATAATGTCTCTTGCTCTTTGCTTTGTCTTCTCAATGCCCATATGACCTTTATGCAACTCTTTTAGCATTTCTTTCTGAACAGCATCTGGTAGTACAATCTTCTCTCCTTTCAGAACTAATCCGTCCATTTCTGAATGTTCATCTCTGCAGTTCCAGAAATTTCTGATTTCAAAACGTACTAGATGTTTATCATTTGGCCATCCCTTTTGAATCAATTCTCGTAATTTGGTCATTTTATTATCACGTTTAGTTCCATTCTTTATTTTTCTAACTGTGTATCTGCAATCTGTATATTTGACATGATCATGTGCACATAACACTCAATTTCACTGTCCATGTTCATCTCCGATGTGTTCGTCTGTCTGTATGCTCTCGACAATGTATCTGCTACAATTGACTCTTTTCCTGGACAATACGTTAAGTCAAAACTGTACTTCTGCAGTCTTAAAAGCATTCTCTGAAATCTAGGCTGTGCGGCAGATAGAGGTTTCTTGAGGATTGATTCCAGAGGTTTATGATCCGATTCACCTTGTACTTGACGATCATAAGCATATTGATTAAATCTTTCAAGACTAAATAACACAGCAAGCAGTACTTTTTCGAGCTGTGCATACCTTGTTTCTGCATCCGTCAGAGACCTTGGTGCAAATGCTATGGGTTTGCCTGACTGCATTAACACTTTTCCAAGTCCTGACTTTGATGCGTCACAACTAACAACGACAGGCTTCTTAACATCGAAGTATTTCAACACAGGGTCTTTGCTTAGAATCTGTTTGATCTCTTCAAATGAATGTTTATGTACAGTTTCCCAAACAAATTCAGTGTCACTTTTCAAAAGTGCTCTGATTGGCTCTGTCACTGTAGACATATATAGGATAAATTTCGCTAGGTAGTTGACTGTACCCAGTAATCTTTCAATTCCTGTCTTGTCCGTCGGAATGGGCAATTCTGTGATTGCTATCACTTTTTCTGGATCAGGTTTAATACCTGATGATGTCAACATGTGTCCCACGTAGCACACTTCTGTTAGTCCAAATTGGCATTTTTCCAGATTCAGTGTCAGATTTAATTCCTGGCATCTCTTTAAAACATTTTTCAGTTTTCGATCATGATCTTCCTTTCAAGTTCCACAAACAGTTATATCATCTATATCAGTCTCCACCCCAGGCAGGTCCTCAAAACACTGCCATGCGTTTCTGGAACACTTCTTGAGCAGATTTAATACCAAAAGGCTTTCTCAGGTAGCAATATCTACCAAATGGGGTGTTATATGTTGTCAATAATTGGCTTTCCTCATCCAGCTGTATTTGCCAGTAACCATGATTGGCATCTAGTTTGGAGAAAACCTTAGCTCCAGCCATCCTTGTGGTTATATCTTCAACTGCAGGAAGCTGATAATGCTCTCGCTTGATAGTTTGATTCAAATTTCTCGGATCTAGACAAATTCGTAGTTTTCCCGACTTGGGTTTGTCAACAGCTACTGCTGAACTGACCTATTCTGTTGGTTTATCTACTTTCCGTATTACATTTTTCCGTTCCATCTCTTCCAAAGTTGATTTAAGTGGTTCTCGTAAAGCTGTAAGAACCGTCCTTGGTGGATTAATGACAGGTTTCACATTTTTGTCAACTGCAATATGATATTATTGTTTCAGGCATCCTAGACCTTTGAACACACTGGGGAATTCTTTCGCGATATGATTGTCCTTATTCCTGTGAGCATTGCAAACTACTTGTATTAAGTGCAAATCTTGAGACGCTTTGAACCCAAGAATAGGCGCTTGGTTTGTATTTGTGATATAAAAATCAAGTTCTTGATTCATGAGTCTAATTTGCATTTGCCTGTGACAATTAGGTTGTCACCAGAATAGCTTGTGAGACAGGTCTTATTTGGTTTGACTTCAATGTTGTCAATGTTCATTGTTTAAAAATGTGATTTGGAATGATGTTTACTTGCGAGCCAGTATCAGTTTTAAATCTGACATCAGTACCATGAAAAGTCAGATTGAAGTAGCATTCTTTGTCACTGATTTCAGTGTTTGCCTTTATCACTGTTCCTATTAAAGATGTTTCTTCCTCTTCATTTGAGTATTCTTGTATACCATGCACCCGTTTTGTCTTGCAGCATGTCAGAAAATGATGCAGTTTTCGACACCTGTAGCAAGCTTTTCCATAGGCTGGACACCTACCTTTTGCATGTAATTTGCCACATTTACCACAGTTGAATAATCTAGAGTCTGATTTCATATATAATATTATATAACATTTCCGCTTTCTTTGGTTGTGCCATTTTTTTTATTTATTTATTTTTTTTCTTTTTTCTTCATTTTCAGACTATGAATTTCTGATGTAGCTGCTTCATTTTGCATACTTTGAATCTGCTTTTTGGATTCTTTGTCTGCTCTGCAGATAGCCAGTGCTTTTTGTAATGTCAGTTGATCTTCTCGTAAAAGTCTTTCTTTAACTTTTCAGAATTAGTCCCACAGACAATTCTATCTCTTAATCATTTCATCATGTAGACTTTCAAATTTGTAATTCTTTGCAACCAATTTAAGTTCAGTTACATATTGGTCAATGGTTTCATTCATTTGTTGGATTCTTGTATTGAATCTGTGCTTCTCTACTGTAATGTTTTGCTTCGGACTGCAATATTCCTCAACTGCTTGATAAGTGGAGCAATTTTGTCAGCTTCATTGGCCTCAGATGTAAACGTGTTGTGAATGTCTCTACTATCCTGACCAATAATATACAGGAGAGCACTGAATTTTTTGCTTTGTATTCTTCATCTGCAAGCGCAACATCTAAGTAAATCTGCATAGTCTGCTTCCACCTCCTCCAAGTTTCTGCTAGATGGTGGGAATTAAAGTCCATTTCATGTGGCTGATTGAGTTTTTCCATGATTTCACAATTAACACATAAACTTGTGTATCCAAATTACGGTATTCGTATGGAGATATACTTCTTAATGGTATAAATCCAACTTATTCAAAATTTTCACTTCTGACAATATGTTATGTTTTGCTAAATAACACAAAACATGGTTTGGTCTAACTACTTTAATGGCTAGATTACAACTGACTAAAACAGTGAAAACACACGCACACTAGTTTCTCACGCTAATGTTATCATAATGCATATAGGCTTACAACTGAGTGAGAGCCTGGAGCTGACCTCAGGTGACCTGTAACTGTCGGATCTTTTGTAGCAACAGAATGTTAATACCATATATTACCACATTTACGTTGCTTTGCAGTAATGTAATGACAGACGCAGCAGTGGTGCTCCAAGCGGACTCAATCGATTCAGATGGTGATAATTTAAAAAAAATCTGTTTTATAGAAATGGTGGTGAGGATGGTGGTGGTGGTGGTGGTGGTGGTGTGTGTGTGTGTGTGTGTGTGTACGTACGTACGCGCGTGTGTTTGTGTGTAAATTATTCATCAAGCTAACAAATATATATGAACAAAACGAATCAAATGAAACTTTTAGATACACATCAAACCATGCACATAAAATTGGAACATAGTATACACATCTGCATTATGCATGTCCAGAACAATTATATAATTCATTTGAAAATGAGGCAGTGTCAGCTTGTGGATCAACAATTCGTGATGGTGGTTTATATTCACATATCTAAATATGGCGTGGGCCAAATGGTAAACTTGTGTGTGTAAGGTGATTGGATGGCGTCGTAAGTTAGATGCATCTGATATTAAATGTGGCCGAAAACTCAGATTATATGATCGACAATGGAGAGGGAAGGGGTACTGGAGGCTAAACCTAACCAAATGAATATCTGAATTAAAGAACAAAACGTTCTCTTTAAAACATAGTCTACAGATATAGCAACAAACATCAAAATGAATTTTTACCTGACAAGTTCCTCGCTATACAGCGATAAGGGGGACTTCCTTCCAACCACGTTAACGGATCCCTTATACAGCTTGACGGTGACTGTCCCCTCCACCAATTCCTGACTCCTGTTTATACACCATCTGGTGAAATCGCACTCGGGACTGAACCAGAACCCTATACGTCAGATTTGGAAATGTATGCAAACTCAGCAGGTAAGGTATTATGATCAGTGTACTGATATAATATGCGATTTTTATTTGACAAAAGAAAAACTGTGACATTTTGAGGAGAAAAGAAAACTTTAGACAAATTTACTAATTTTATTTAAGAATATTACTGATATTTGAGCCATAAAAATGCTTCATTGTTAGCAACAGATAAATGTGTTCTTGCTAATTCTATGAATGAAATACAATCCTTCAAGCAATGTGGGTATTTGAGAAAGCTTGCCAATAACTTCCCTTTGGTCGGTGGGTTTTACCGGGTTTTTCCTGCACAAATTATACTGGCCACCATGTATAGCCTATCTGGTGATGAGAAATGGCGTTAGACTCCAAAACAACAGCTAATGAGGTAGAATAATAATCTTATTTTGTAATATGTGAACAAAGCATAACAGATTCAAACTGTTACTAGCACTTAAAATAATGTTATAAAACGTTGAGAAAAAGTTAATTTGTTTTTAATAAGTTTAGCTGTCATTATTACAAACAGAAAATAAAAAATAAAAATAAAAGTCTAAGAAACAAACCTCTATAAACTTGATCTCCAAACTTTACGTCCAGCTCCCTCTTGATCTTGCGAAGTTCCTAGAAATGGGAAAAAAGAATGAAAACAAAATCAGAATAACTTAATGCAATTAGAATATTACAGTAGTAACCCAAATCAAACGCTAAAATTCTACTTAGAAAATTGAGCACCTTTTCTTTCATAATGCAAGCTTGATTACAGGCCACTGACGTATAAGGACATGCTCCATATTGCTCACATTCAAAACTGCAACGAGTAAGAAAACAAAATTGAAGAAAAGTTTTTTGCCATCTTGAAATCGGCGCTCTTCCGTACGGGAAACAATACAAAGTTGTGCATTTCGTCAAGGAATGCAGCAAATTGTTGTTGAATGACGATTTCGAGACAGACCATGTGACCTTCTCATGAGCTTCATTTTCAGTTGTCGTTTCGTCGCTACTTTTAGGACAGTTAACAATATGAGTGCTAGTGTTGCTGGTTCAAAGCTTTGGCTTCGTTTGGTGTTTTTACGGCACAGCAACACAAGTAGGTTATTTAGAAGCCGAGGCAATTGGAGTAAAGTGCCTTGCCCAAGGACATACCACAATAGCAGACCAACGCTGGTCCGATGGTAGGATTCGAACCCGCAGCCTCTCGGTCTGGAGTCCGGCAGGCTAACCTCTGAGCCACTGCAGTTCAGCTCATAGCGTGCAATAATTTCGCCTTTGCTCTCTCTATTCCTTTGAGAAATGAGGTAATAACAAGAGTTTGCGTTCTCGAAAGAAAGCGGCTGGAACCAGAGTGCGGTATCTTCGCAAGGCCAAGGTTCCTATAACCCTATCTACACTTTGGCGGATCGAACAGCTAGAACGGTGCTTTGTCCTAGCGACACCTATTGGATTTCATGTCTTTCCTCCCTTAGTATGTAATTCCAACCAACGAATAGCGTGGTGCATTGTACATTGGCCGAAAATGGTGGTTGCAAATGACCTAAAAAGGATACTTTGTAAGTTTAACATCGAAAGTATGACTGTGTACCAGAGGGAAGCCATTACAGGTCTATTTGGGTGAAAGGTATATGCGCGAACACGGACTGGCACTGGAAAAGTGCTTATTTATCAGTACATTCAAGTTGTGCTCTCCCCTTGTCTCGATCACGCAGGTATAAATTTGGGGTTGGAGTGCAGAAACTTCTTCTGCTATGAACTGCCATTGACTTCTCTGGTCAAGTGGATAATATTCTTATGCTTTGTTTTAATACAGGTATCCAAAACTATGGACCTTTTTGACCTCACTTGTGTATTTTATTTTTTATGATTTTTTAATACTAGGCCGGTGATTGTGACATTAAATTTGTGCATTAAAACTGTCCCCTGCCCCTCCCCCCTCCTCGAATTGCCAAGGTGTAGATAAAGTTATCGGAACCTTGGCTAGCGAAGATGAAAGTGCGGTGGCAGTAACGTTTCTCGAGAAGCGAGAGCACCACCTGCAAATTAGTTTGGGAATGGAGTTCTAACAGTAATTACCCTGTCCATTGTAAAAACTTCAATGTCAAGGTGAGCCGTCAATAGAATGGTCCCGCCTGGGGTCTCGTAGATGCCTATAACAGAAATAGAAAGAGGAGGAAAAACTCCACTTAAAACATTGAAGGCAAAATTACTTATTAGACTTTCCAGTCTGTGCAGTCACGAGGCGAAGAGTTAAATTACACAATTTAAAATATGCGAGGAAGAGTAGATAATGAAGATTTATTTGCACGTTAGCTGTGTCTATCATCAGCCCAACTATATAAAATTTAAACGAGAAACAGCCGTTCCAAGTATAAAGGTTGATCCAGGCATAAGACGTCAGGAAGAAGATGATATTATAAAACATAATGTCTTAATTTATAATTCCGAATACATTTTCTATTTAAAAAAATAACAAATTAGGACAAAAACGAGACACAAGACTTTAAAAAAATCGTAAATACCGAAAATACTGAGTAAGATCTATAATATATATCAAAATATAATGTTTAAAAATATTTTCAGCCATAACACTTTGGGCGGCATAATAATAATAATAATAATAATAATAATAATAATAATAAAGTACACATGGTTGTAATGCATAAAAGATTTGTTATATAAGAATACCTATCTTATTCAGATATACAGTTAAATAACTGTATTGCAAGTTATTATAACTTTTTTCTATGTTATCGATTCATCTGACTGCCACAAAAACAACAACAAGAGTCCCTCGAAGGGACTGATGCTCTATTGGCCGAAAATAACTTCCAGCAATTCAGGGTTTGACAATTTCTTCCTTTAACTGCTGAGTGTTTAAACCAACTCTGATTCTTTAGCAATAACAAGAGTTTGAAATTAGCTGCTGTGATGGACGACAGATTGGCATGATAGTCATGCAGGACAAAGTAGACCTCATTAGAAGTCATTTGGTCAAAACCCCATGTCATAATGATCATCCATTCGGGATGAGTTGTGACAACAAGATGTTCACGACAGCCATCACTGCAGTAATATTGGATGTATGACTGGCACGATTTTCATTTACGACCAACTAGGTATCATAAGAAGTCTAATAATGAAAACCTCAAGCTGACAACATTGTCAAGATGGCCAAATATTGAACGCATGATCAGCATTGGTTTAAATAACGAAGAACAAAGCATTGTAAAAAGTCTTAGTGAAGACCGATTTCTGATATGACCATTCTGACATTACTAAGCTGTCCACTGTGGCACCCATATTTGACCACATCAGTACAATTTTCATTTAGGAACAATTAGATATCATAAGAAGTCTTTTGGTGAAAAACCTATATCAGTTTTCCGCTCAAGAGAAGTTGTGATAAGATTTTCAAGATGGTGGTCATATTAGACTCCAGATCAGCTCCATTTTCATTTAGGATTTACTAAACACCTCAAGCAGTATTTTAATGAAAATACAGTGAGTAGCGATAACAAATTTTTCAAGATAGCCGTAATGGCAGCCATAATGGATGCTCAATCAGCACAATTTTCATCTAGGACCAACTTGACCATTGGATCAATGGGTGTGTACAGTTTCATGGCAATCCTCCAAGTAGTTTAGGAGGAATAGCCATAAGAAACTTATTCTAACGGACAGACAGACGATGGACAACAGACCATCCCATACATTATTTTGGCCCATGACCAGTAGAGCTGACAAAGCAGCAAAAATGTGAACCTTTTATGAACAGTTTAATAATAATAATAATAATAATAATAATAATAATAATAATAACATTAACGCAATGCGACACACATCAGCGCAAAATTAAGACACCTAGAAAACACCGTAAGACTGACACCGCATGTAAGCCCAAATACGAGTACTTAGATTTAAGATATAAATAAAAGGATGTATTACTTGTATCCGTACTATTTACAATAAGACGGCGCGTCCTGCCTGATGGTGTTTTAAAAAAAATTGTCTCATCTTACAGATTTAAAAGCAAAAGATAAGTACACTATTAGTGTTAGGAATTTCTAAGAAAAGAAATGTACATGTTATTAAATAAGCAGAGATTACTTGCAAAATTTCTGAACTGTATAGTTATGATGGGTGAAATTAAAGATCTTAAAACAGATTCGACCCACCCTGTTAAAGCATTTCATACCTCGTGACTTCATCCCGATGAACCTGTTCTCAACTATGTCTATCCGACCAACACCATGCTGTCCACTACAAGGAATTGTAAAAATATTTTTTTTTTAAAAATCAGAAATTTCATGTTATGATCATGCGTTTCTATTGAATGAAACAAAGAAAATGTATAACTATATATCTACTTCATAGTTGTTCGATTATGTCTGATACCTATACATGTATACCAAAATGTATGTATGCATAGGTGGTTAGGTAGATAGATGCGTATATATGTATATGTGAGTACTGTCGATTTATTTCTCGAGGCATCTAACCCATATTACAATCCAATCTTCAACAATCGTTTACGTACAGCTGAGTGTTACATGGTGGTAAGAAAATACACTGAGATTCACATTTTATTTCATACCAATTTAATCTTACATTTTTGATCTAGTGTTCAATACAGATATTCAATCCATATTTGCATATCACACACTCCGATTGAACAGAACAGAACCTAAAGTTTATTCAGTACTTTAGGCAATCCAGTCCATGATACATGACATAATAAAACATTATAATTCATAGTGTGCCATAAACAGCATAATAAAATACATTTGTTTCGGTGTTGAGTTTTTAACAACTCGTATCTTAATCTAAAAGCAAAAACAATACACTCTGACTGGAACTCGTGTTTCTTCTTTAACGTCCGCGCATTGGTATTTTTACGTGCAGTCAATCGAATTTTTATCAGTTCTAATTCGTTACAAATTTCAATCATACAGTAAAGCTAAAAATCTTTCAAGAGCACAAAAGAGGGGAGTATGTAATAAATAAAAAACCGCATTCGTGTATTGTTCCGAGATGGGGAAAAGAACTCATTTGATATACCTGATGAACACGTCGCCGCCGTCCTTACGCCATATCAAACTCGTTCTTTTAGCTGACTCGGAACAGAAAACTTATGTAGTTTTGCACATGTATCATCTACCAAACACTTGAACCGTATCGATCACAAATTTGTGCATATACCCCTTTGAGAAAATTTCATTCCTGATAAACGCTAAAAGGTAAATTTGTATACATTTTAATATCATTTTTATCATTGTTTCAGATTGGTATAATTACATACTCTTTTGAGCATATATATATATATATATATATATATATATATATATATATATATATATATATATATATATATATATATATACACCCTTGGTGTAATGTCAGTCCTTGCCTTTATAATCTCCAGATTATTACATGACAATTTCAACTTATTAACAGTTATTCTATGCTATTTATTACTGACACATACATTTTGAGTTTCTTCTTCTAGTTGAAATAAAGTTTTGACTTCCAAAAAAATCAAGATTAGAATATGATATAAGAATCCAATTCTTCAGTACACAAATTCACTCTCTGAATAAATACTGATACATAACCGACTGTATACATATTTATCTCTCTATCACTAATTAATGTGAAATATGGGAGCAATGATCTGAGGACCCTACGTTATCCCAGCCCCTAGTAATTGTGAGTAAATGTGAATCTGAGGATCCTACGTTATCCTCGCCCCTAGCCATTGTGAGTGAATGTGAATCTGAGGACCCTACGTTATCCCAGCCCCTAGTCATTGTGAGTGAATGTGAATCTGAGGACCCTACGTTATCCCAGCCCCTAGTCATTGTGAGTGAATGTGAATCTGAGGACCCTACGTTATCCCAGCCCCTAGTCATTGTGAGTGAATGTGAATCTGAGGAACCTACGTTATCCCAGCCCCTAGTCATTGTGAGCGAATGTGCCATGGTCCCTTTTAAACACCTAGAGTCCAGCCGCTTTCTATTATTTGCAAGCAAACAGACCACTCCGTTGACGATCGCATCAGAACAGTTTTCAATGCCCCATCTATATGCTGACTTTTAAAGTTATTGTCCCATCTATATGTTGACATTAAAAGTCATTGTCCCATCTATATGCTGACATTAAAAGTCATTGTCCCATCTATATGTTGACATTAAAAGTCATTGTCCCATCTATATGTTGACTTTTAAAGTCATTGTCCCATCTATATGTTGACATTAAAAGTCATTGTCCC
Organism: Megalonaias nervosa; assembly: GCA_016617855.1. Classification (NCBI taxonomy): domain Eukaryota; kingdom Metazoa; phylum Mollusca; class Bivalvia; order Unionida; family Unionidae; genus Megalonaias; species Megalonaias nervosa. The sequence goes on along the minus strand of JAECUM010036453.1, from coordinate 13,762 downwards.
ATCTTTATGTTGACATTAAAAGTCATTGTCCCATCTATATGTTGACATTAAAAGTCAGTGTCCCATCTATATGTTGACATTAAAAGTCAGTGTCCCATCTATATGTTGACATTAAAAGTCATTGTCCCATCTATATGTTGACATTAAAAGTCATTGTCCCATCTATATGGTGACTTTTAAAGTCATTGTCCCATCTATATGTTGACATTAAAAGTCATTGTCCCATCTATATGTTGATATTAAAAGTCAGTGTCCCATCTATATGCTGACTTTTAAAGTCATTGTCCCATCTATATGTTGACATTAAAAGTCAGTGTCCCATCTATATGTTGACATTAAAAGTCAGTGTCCCATCTATATGTTGACATTAAAAGTCATTGTCCCATCTATATGTTGACATTAAAAGTCATTGTCCCATCTATATGTTGACATTAAAAGTCAGTGTCCCATCTATATGCTGACTTTTAAAGTCAGTGTCCCATCTATATGTTGACATTAAAGTCAGTGTCCCATCTATATGTTGACATTAAAAGTCATTGTCCCATCTATATGTTGACATTAAAAGTCATTGTCCCATCTGTATGTTGACATTAAAAGTCATTGTCCCATCTATATGTTGACATTAAAAGTCATTGTCCCATCTATATGTTGACATTAAAAGTCAGTGTCCCATCTATATGCTGACTTTTAAAGTCACTGTCCCATCTATATGTTGACATTAAAAGTCAGTGTCTCATCTATATGTTGACATTAAAAGTCATTGTCCCATCTGTATGTTGACTTTTAAAGTCATTGTCCCATCTATATGTTGACATTAAAAGTCATTGTCCCATCTATATGTTGACATTAAAAGTCAGTGTCCCATCTATATGCTGACTTTTAAAGTCATTGTCCCATCTATATGTTGACATTAAAAGTCAGTGTCTCATCTATATGTTGACATTAAAAGTCAGTGTCCCATCTATATGTTGACATTAAAAGTCAGTGTCCCATCTATATGTTGACATTAAAAGTCAGTGTCCCATCTACATGCTGACTTTTAAAGTCACTGTCCCATCTATATGTTGACATTAAAAGTCAGTGTCCCATCTAAATGCTGACTGTGAAAGTCAATGTGCCATCTATTTGCTGACCTTGAAAGTCAATGTCCCATCTATTTGCTGACTTTGAAAGATACAAACCCTATTTTGTTGAGATAGAGAAACAGTTCCAAAGCGTCCGTCTTCTCTGTACCGTCGTTATGATTCTTCACTCTGACTGGTATTCCTTGATTTAAAAACGAAATCTTAATTGGAAATAGAAATTATTTTAAAGTGATGGTAAATGTTACCTATACATATTCATCTAGGCTTTCGGAGCCACACAATCACAAGTACAGTATGAGCTGACCGATGTCAGTAAGTAACAACAAAATCGATAATGCTATGTCCATTTTCTGGAGGACAGTATTTAAATTGTTATGAGCTACTACTTAAGGCCACGAAGGACTTCTGGCGACTGTAATCTGTGTCTGCCCGTCCTCTTAAGGCCACGAAGGACTTCTGGCGACTGTAATCTGTGTCTGCCCGTCCTCTTAAGACCACGAAGGACTTCTGGCGACTGTAATCTGTGTCTGCCCGTCCTCGTATGTATTATGTTGTAACTCTTACTGCCAGTCTAGATTAGTAAAACCGGCATAAAACATTACAACTGTTTTAACTTTAATTTGTTGTTGATTATTATTAGTATTATTGTTGTTTGTTTATTGTTTATTTATTTATTGTATTGTTTGCCAGTTTGGTAAGGTTTTTCAATCTACGGTAGACGTCAACTGATGCAATATCTAATATGTTCCATGTCGTGTCTGATTTTATGGTTTGCCTTAATGCTTGTAAAATTCCAATTATAGCCTATTGTGATATCCTACTACTGGGATCACTGGGCTACATTTGCTTCAAGTATTTTTCACTTACTCCTTGCTGTGGTCACCATTTTCATCTATCCACATTTTAATTTTTCTTAACTGTACTCATTATATGGCAAGGTTTTGTAAAACGCGAATTTGTTTGTAACTTCTCCAAACATATGACCTGTATTTAATGTTCATCTTCTTAATTAAATCAAAGAGGTTTCAAATTTATTTTAACAACAGGTACAGAACATTGTAAGCCATCTTGCAACAAACTTTACTGAATAAGATACAGTTGGGGGTTGGTGAAATTTTAAAACATTCAACTCGATTAAATGAATAACACCAAAAAATATTACAATTGAGACCATTAATCTTTGTTTTGTATGTTGGTGACTTGCTTTCATGGGTCATAGTTTCTATATCTCAATTGCTCTAGCTGGTTTAACATACTTATACTTTTTTCTAGAGGTGAAATCTGTAGGACGACAAAACATCTGCACTATCGTTGTTGACCTTTCGGACAAGTTTTGCCGCAGTGTGACAACATTTCTTTCTGTCAATATTTCATACACACGTGCAGATATATCAAATTCATTCTTAATTTTTCCAATAGCCTGCCAAGTGTCAAATCAGTGAACTTATGGGCGCCAACTGTATTTTTATGGTTTTAGAATGACTGTGGCAGAGTGTCAAACTTTGCTCGATGGCATAAGGGAAAAAGTGTCATCTGTATTTACACTGACACAAACTGTTTTTGTTCATAACCCATGAAGGCAATTCTAGATACGAGCTTCCTTAACCAGCTAATTTTCATTCAAGTTCAATGTTAAATATTTAATCCTGCCCAACAGCTATTTCGTACTTTCGTTTATAATCTGCTTAAATTTAGTATACAAACTTCCAAAAAGCGTGCAGTGATCATCCATTTCGGCTGTGTACAACATGATCATAGGCCTTTTTCTGTTGTAACATTCACTGGAATATTTATTCTACTTCTTGAGTTGGCTGTTTTATAAGGCTGACCATTATGTCTATGTTAATTTTAACCTAATCATTGTTTTATATTTTTCTCATGACGGCTTTGGGCTTTTGTTCTCAAATGCTTTGGAATCGGTACATCAAGTATCGAAACTTTTCGTCACTGATTTCTTTACCAAGCAATATTTTAATATATATTTCATTGATATTTACCTCGTGCAACATCTTTAAAATTAGTTTGTCTCTCCCACTAATTCACAATCAAGCCTCACCTTAAATGAGTTGTCTCTATAACTTTGGCATGTATTATCCATTTATTGTTGCTGATTTTGCGATACAGCAATTGAAAGATATTGTTACCACCAGTTATGGTATTACTATTGGCGTTTCAGAACCGGCAGCACGCATTAAGAGGTGTGTGTGTGTGGAGATTTAACGTAGCTTTAACAATTTTGCAGTCATATCGCTACGATGTCTGCAGTGTGACAGTTTATAGTGATATCTGGCACTGGGGCATCATGCCACAGACATGTACCATTACGTCCGACCCAGTCAGATTATCCTGATACCAGGCAGACCAGTCCTAACACTAACCTCTTAATGCTGAGCGCCTAGTAAGGCAGCTGTTAGTACCATTTTTATAAGTCTTTGGTATGACTCGGATGGGGTTCGAACCCGCGACCTCCCGCATCCGGGACGGAGCGGTCACGATAGATGGGACCTAGATTTGTAGGTAAATGACATATCCTTTTATTTTAGTATAATAATGGCGTTTCAGGAGGACTTTGAGTAGAGAGTAAATTCCGGCTTCTAAAACCTTTAACAGTGGATTATTATTACTATATCATTATTATTAGCTTTTGCTTCTGTTTTTTCTTTTGCAATGGGCACAAGACACGGCAATAAGATCTTATTATATTACAATTTACAAGTATTCTAGAATCTCCTTTTACCACCACCTACTCTGATGGATACTGTTTGGCGTAGAAAAATTAAGCCCAATAACATGTCAAATGAACGAGCTAATATGACGCTTTACACAGTATAGGAACCCGAATCTTTCAAATAAATTAATTGTACAAATTTCTGACCTTAATTTTCCTGATCATGCACGATATATAGAGAACTAAATATATAAGCATATTGTAAAGGTGCAAATTTCTGTCGATCTATGAAGAGCAGATTAATTTGGGCAGGTGAACGATTAATTAGATTTATGGGGGCCGTGGCGTATTAAATCGCCATAATGCACGGATTTGTAATGTTTGTGTCATGAGAGGAGTGATTCTTAATGAAGCGTTGTTTATTTAACAGTCAGACAGACTGGAAGGATAGGGTTAACTTCGGTCTTGTATCAGAATTGTCAGATTTGAGACTTTCCAGAATCAGTTATTTGGGAATCTCGAGGTCACGCAGACTACAATTTTGGCGCCTAGTTATAAAAGGCGGGAGATACATTTAATCCGGATTGGTTACGCTAAATAAGGGGCGTGATTCCCACACGAAATTCTTGGTTTTAATATGTCCCATCGCAAAATTTTAGTCATTCTACGTTTTTCTGCAAGACAAAACAAATGTAGGAGACTCCGAGTTTGAATTTAGAAGAAATTCACTCATAAATAATTATCCAAGCGATCGGATGTCTGGAAAGTCGACGGACACGATTTTGGCGGTAGAAGCGAGCGAAGCTTGAAACACAAGGTATTTTGCGCCGGTCTCATGTAATTCATTGATATCAATATAACGATTTGTTTGATTTATTTGCTTATATTTGCATGAATTTATTTATTTAAATTCGAAGATCAATTTTCTTGATATGAATACAACTGTGTGAGTTCATCTCTATGAATCCGTACAATGATATTCTTTATATAAGTTGACGAATTGTTTGAATGTGTCGTCTTGATTGTTATAGGAAAATATGTATCTAAGAATTTCATGCCTTACTTTAGTTGATACGAGTTACGAGAATCCGTGAGAATTCACCGACATTAGATGATTTCACGTATGATAAAAAATTGAATGCGTATTGACTGAAATTAACGTTGTTAAACCATGAAGTGAGATTTCATATATGCTAAAGGCTTGAATGTGTGTATTCGCTGGAAAGAACGTAGTTAAGCCATGTAATGAATTTCATTCATTCATTTGTGTAATTGAGACGAGAACAGACCTGTTGTGTCTCGGGTGATAATAATGCGAGTCGGGTTGAAATAGCCGTTAGGAAGTACATTAATCTTACGAAACTAGGTTTGTTTATGGTCTGCCATGTCCAGCCTGACCAGATAGCTTTTGGTATCTGTTGAATTCCGATAGAACGATATCTGACATAACGAGAGGGGAGAAATGATCTATTCCCAGTAGGATATCTGACAGAAGATTTAGGTTGATTCTCTGTTTATTTTGGAAGGTGAAATAGCTCCACGGGACGTATCCACGTACCTACCTATCGAAGTATCTACGTATCACGTACTTACATATTCACCTAGCCACACAAAGTTCGAGGGCCGAATGAGGCGAGACAATAAAGAGTTTGGAGAAGGGAAAAATAGAAAGGACCAAGAAGAACAGTCACAGTGAAGTTGGAATGAACCGGAAATAATCAGGTTATGAAGTTGTACAAGGCAATGACTTCGATTGTTCACTCGATTCAATGATGAACTAATTCTATCATTTAAAACAGATCGGCTATTTATATAAGTATATTTGTGTTTGAAATTCGGTGAATGATTTATTTCAAAAAGAAGTGTATTTTCCTAATGTAATGCATTATCACGGTTGTTTATGTAATTGATTAAATTGTTATTTTCATGTACGGGGGCTCGTGTCATTCTGTTTTATATATCTGCTCAGATCTCTATCTATTCCATCTGTAAGTTTCACACTTTATATTATTATTTACTCGATCCGGGCAATAGCATAGAAGGCGATCACCCTCTAGATAACAATAACCCAATTTTCACTACAACCCACCCCCAACAAAGTGGGGGCTACGTAGCACATATAATCAACATACACTCCATATATGATATCAGTATGGAATGTACTGACATTGGACGTGCCCAGTAATTTCTTGATGTGGTTGTGTAAAAACTTTCATGAGGTGATGCTAGCATCGCTTGTGCTGCCTGAGAATTAGCTGGCGAAGAGTGTCAATGTCTGCCGCACATTATGATACAGTGATTTCCAAGCGATTGCTGATTAAAAAGTCCCTTCTAGTGGTAAAAAACTGAGACAATTGCAAAGTGACATTTGTTGGAATTTGAGGAACTAAGCTTAGCATTGTAACTAATGAGTGTCTTAAGACAGTGTGTGGGTTAGATTGGTCTCCGTAATTGCCTATATAGACCGAGTTCGACATGCTGGACGACAAATTATCTTCTGGGGAGTTATAATGCATGTATAGTGGTCGTGGTCCCTTATGATCCCTTGTATATGGCTTAGTCTGGTCGAAACGGAGGTATGCCATCGATGTAGGGAGGACGTCGTGGTCGTTCAGTTCATTAGTTTTGGACGGGTTACGGTATATTTGATCCACGTAACTGGTCCGTTCGTCTGCTGTTTGCTTAACTTTTGTTCTCTCTGTTCAGCAGTAGAGGCGAACCTTGAGGTGACAAGGCCTATAGGTATTGCCAATAATGAGTCCTGTGATGACCTTGGTGCCGGGACTGTCTCTGACCGTGCAGATTTCCGACATTTTGTAGCTGAAGCGCCATTGGTGATTTATCTCCCTTATCCGTCAGGAATTCCCGCACTGAGTATACGTCAACCTGTATACTTATGATATCGTCGTGATTAGCTGTGCTACACTTTGCCTATGGTCTAATCTGTAAGATAAACAGAGCAGAACAGATAAACCGGTGTAACCCTGCACCTGATTTATTTTTGAACACATTTTCGGTGCAGAGCTATACCTTATATTGTTTTACCTGGAAATTAGTCAAAGCAGACGTCAATAAGGCTTTGAAGCGTCCGGGTATAATATAAATACCATGCTACCTGTTGGAAGGTTCAATAACGGCCTGCACAGGTACAATCATTGCAGCTTGGCGCCCGGAGTCTAAGAATGTATTGGTATAGAAAACTCACATGTATATACAAGTTCGTAGTGGAATTACACAGATATACGGAGCGTTTTCTATTAGCACTAGAGAACTTGCACCCACATAAAATATAGTTATAGCCCGAACATAATGTGAAGTTGCATAGGCTATCCGTGCAAGTACCTAAATGTTTGAAGACGACAAAGTGTTAGAACATTTCAAAAGCAGAACTTTGTCGGCATTAGAAAAGTGAAAAGTTGGAAATATAGATGGAGTGTACTTTCTTTAGAAGTAGAAAACTCCGTCAACTTGTTAAGGCATATCCTCCAAAAGTAGGTTCCGGCTTTTGAGAGGTATCTCGTGACGAGAGTGTGCTTCTTAGCACTAGCGGAAGCGTTAACTTAGATATTCTCGGGAATTGCCGCCAATCCTTTACTAAGGGAATATCACTCCGCCCGACCGCCACCTAGGTGGGCATATAACTTTTAGCTTCCTTTAGCTAGAAGTGTTATCTGGGAAGAATGGATTTGAGAGGTAGTAGTAGTTCTCCCAAGCTATTATGATTGGGTAAGGAATTTAAAGAAGAGATACATTCGCACATTACGTGTGTTTCTGTGTACGTTTTTTTTTTTTTTTTTGAGAGAGAGAGAGAGAGTCAAGTAAAGAAAACATGTTAAGGGCTACTGGTAATACGAATTGGCTGAACGGGTGGGTGGGTATGGTATGAACACATATCACGTATAGTATTTAATGAGTTTAAAGTTATATATTACGAACTTAAAAAGCCGTCATTTAAATGTTTAGGAATAATCTGTTTTGTGGAAACTGTATTTTGTATGAGCTAATATAGGCAATTTAATATAACAGTCTACGCATTGAGGGCATTGATATAGTAATGAGCCATTGCATTGTAATATCAAGTTTCATGAAAACTAATCAAGAGGCAATGAGCGTTACAATTTTATATACATTGGACGTTGCATACAACGCATGAAGCAAACATCACGATAGCAGGTAACTGGGGCTGCCTTATTGGTCTTCCAGTAAACCCTGTCCCTTGAATGACAGCCATACTACATGCATACCTGTAACCCGATGGCTAACAAGAGTGTGAATAAAATTAAGAAAAAGACAACTATCAAGAAAATTACAAACTGATCAGATAATATATATGAGCAGTTGCATATTTTACAGGATGGTTCCTCGTCCGAGTCTGGTGGATGTCACGACTGTCACTAATCGTGAATGTTAAACGAAGTATTGCGCAACATACTTAATGACAGTGAATATGACATGCATTCATGTATATATTCACGTGTTTTTCTACATTGAATTGTACGGTATGTCGAATAGGCTACGTATAGAGAAAGAGCTGGCACTTGTTTGTACAACTAGTTGTGGACCGCTCCGGTGGCCTAGTGTTAGAGCGTCCGCCTCGGATGCGGGAGGTCCTGGGTTTGATCCTTGGCCGAGTCATATCAAAGACTAAAAATGGTACTAACAGCTGCCTCGCTTGGCGCTCAGCATTAAGAGGTTAGTGTTAGGACTAGTTGGCCTGATGTCAGGATAATGTGACTGGGTGGGACATTATGCTACATGTCTGCGGCATGATGCCCCAGTGCTAGACATCACTATAAACTGCCACACTGCAGACATCGTAGCGATATGACTGAAAAATTGTTGAAGCTAGTTATGTACATATTGGCCGTGATTTAATGACGATTTTCTGTATTTGTGATAACTAGTTATTTATGTTGTTTTGTGTATTATATCTGAACACTGGATAAGTTAGTCTTTATTGTTGTACAGTGTAGTTATTTGCAAAGACATGCGTGCTTTAGAAACCAGGATACAAGGGGGCAGTTTTATATGCCTGGTGGTCTGCATAAAAGGAAATTATTAGACCAAAGTCTTTGATTTCGTGCATTTTGCCTTGACCGCATTATTAGGATACCAACAAAGATTCATTAAGTAATAAAGTTTATACAACTGAATTTCCAATTGAGGTACAATAGATAGTTCAGCATTTACATAAAGACATGTGAGCAGAGAATATGAATATTAATTTGGGGAAAACATCGTGTTTGGGATAACATTATGTTGTTATTATTACCTTATTATTAATACCAAATTCCAATAAAACTGTGCTATTGTCTTCATCATAAAATGCTGCTTATGGCCAATACAGGCCTTCATAATTTTTTTTTTTTTTTTGAACTACTGTCAAGGTTGTTTGGTGCTGACTAGAATCCATTTTATTTGCAAACAGTATCTACTGAAAAACATCTCATGTTCAATTTCTCCAAGTTTTATTCAAAATTCACTTCTCCTTGCCACTAAATGAATTATTTACAAGTGTCAGTGGCATTTTCATTTTCACTACAAGCAGATTCCATATTGCTGTACACTGCATAAAAGTCTGTGGACAAAAAGGTATTTAATTTTTTTAATGTAAGTTATTCTTTCACACACTCACTGCTAATGGTGCATGATACTCAACTGACAGGAAAGGGAGATCCCTATTACCAGAATTTTTTTCCATTTCGTCACAGTCAGAGTACCATCCCCGACCCACCTGTCCTGAATTGTGCATTACCAGTATCCGTAAGTACATTCCTACACAATGACGCATGCAGTGGTGAATCAGCGAAATAACGCGATCGCAAGATAGTTTTCCAGCTAATGTGTTGAAGAACTTTGCCGGGAATATATACATTACCCTGTAAGAAAATCAAGTTTCGATCCGTTAGACACGAAAAACAGATTAATTTAATTTTCCCGGATGTTCTCATTCACGTCTGACAGATGTTACGAATTTGCGACCTTTTTCGACTAACCACCTCTTTAAGTACAGTAAACATAAAGACATCCGCCTAGTATGACTGGGTCAATTACACTTAAGTGCTTGTCAATTCATGCGACAGTTAAAAGCATGTAAACGTGATGAAGTAAATCTCGACTCAAAAAATAATTAGAGAGAAACACTGATACCCAAGGCCTTCTCTCGATATAAATAAGTTATAATGATAATAATAATAATAATAATAATAATAATAATAATAATAATAATAATAATAATAAGAAGAAGAAGAACATGGGGTGAATTGGATAAAGTATTAGTCTTTGTGTTATTTTGCATTACAGGCAGAATCAACAGAAATATTTCATTAAAGATAGTTGGGTTTTTTTTACAATACAAAGATGAGCTGTTTAAAATATATTTTCAAGGAAAACCGCTGTGTGCAAATTAAACGTTCTACGACTGGACTTAGGGACGTTTCTGTCTGGGTGAATCTGGTATGTACGATACATAATGATTAACGAAAATAAGTAAAATTTTGAGTGACTGTATTTTGTTTTATGTCTGAGGGTCGGTAAGTGGTAAATCAAATATTAAGTGATTGCATTGTATTTTATGTCTGTGGGTCGGCAAGTCGTAAATCAAGAATTAAGTGACTATATTTTTATGTGTGTAGATCGGCCAATCGTAAATCAAGTATTAAGTGACTGTATTTTCTTTTATGACTATGGGTCGGTAAGTCGTCATATACGTTAGTGTGTGTGAATGTATGTATGTATGTATGTATGTATGTATGTATGTATGTATGTATTTAATAGAGGAGGAACTGAGTAGGGGAAACATCGACCGATCGTGGATGGATGGACAGACAGACAGACAGACCGATTGATCGATCGATCGATGGATCGATAGATAGATAGAAGTTCTTGCTTTGTAAACAGTTGGAATGCATAATTTCAACTATCAAATAATGAATACTTCATCAAGAAAACATTCTGGGTCTTTCACGCTATGTTACTATTTCTTGTGTGGTAATGGGGGTGGGGGAGCGAGGGCGAGTGTGTGGGGAGGGCGCGCGCCGGCTCCAACAGGATTTGCCTCTAAGATAGATTGATTTTCTCTAATATCTGCAGAATATTCCGCAGATGCAGGCTGTTGTGAGAAAAATATATATGGTGAACGTGCCAGAAGGGTAAGACGTACAGTTCCATTTCGCTACTTGAAGCATATAACTTCTTAAAATTTCGGTTATCTTTCAGAACTTTTCAGTATTTGCTTATTAGATATAATTATGTTGACACTTTCTCCTTTCTCATAAGCTTTTAAAATTCTTTTTATTCCAGAGGAAAAAAATCTTGCCAAATAGCTTGCCCCCGTGTTCCGCTTTACTCGCTAATAAACCTAGTACATCTCCACTACAAACCGATATCAAACTTGTAGCAAAAATGTAGAGAAGTCAGAAAGAATACACATTAATCTATTGCTAATTTGAATGAAAACTCACTTAGTATATTAACTATGTTACGTACAGAGGAAGTAATCGCCACAGTGCATAATCGATGTCGTTATATATATATATATATATATATATATATATATATATATATATATATATATATATTCTTGATCTCTCCAGCCGCTATTTCACACACCTGTATTAATTTGATATGCAAGACGTATGCGCCATTGCTACCACTTACTTAGTCTATATATATATTCTTGTTCTCTCCAGCCGCTAATTTACACACCTGTATTAATTATATATGAAAACATACGCGCCATTGCTACCACTCTATCTCGTAGGTTTTTATATAACAAGGTATATAGTCCATTGAAGAGTCCATGCTTTCATGCAGACAATTAGTAATCATAAACTGGTGTATATATACAGCACTATACAAATGTATGATGTATAGTACACTTTATTTCAGATTTTTTTCCAGTTTTGAAGCGTTCATTGAAACACTGATCCTTGCCTAAACTGGCCTGCCTTGAAAATCTATTAATTATTAAATATCCAACGTCTTGAGTAGCGCGCGCGCGCGTGTGTGTGATAGCTAAGAAAGGTACTGTAGTAGATACAATTGTACACATCAACGTATCTTCAAGCAACAAAAGTTATTCCCAGTATTATTGCCCAATAATATGGAAAGAAAATAACTCCCCCTTTGACCATACTTGCGGATAATTTTCGTAATCTTCGTATTTTTAATTCAGTAATTTTGTTTATTTGCTTCACAGTATTGATTTTGTTCTGCACTTACTATGTAAGAAAACCATCATTGCCCAATAATATGGAAAGAAAATAACTCCCCCTTTGACCATACTTGCGGATAATTTTCGTAATCTTCGTATTTTTAAGTCAGTAATTTTGTTTATTTGCTTCACAGTATTGATTTTGTTCTGCACTTACTATGTAAGAAAACCATCATATTATATCCTAAAACATGATACAATGACTGAAGCCATGCTTAACCTTTAATCAGAAAGACTACATGTACAACACGATGTGCAGCATGCAAATATATACATGCATTGTGACCAAGGGAAGACATTAGAAAACAATTTACTACAAGCTCCTTGATGTCGACAAATTTAAATTATATTCCTCAGAATGGTCTTAGATTTAAAATCTACTGATTTGTACATAATTAAAATGCTTTTTCTTTTGGTCAAGTTCACGACTTCTCTCAGACATGTGAAGCTTCAAAATAAACTTACCAGCGTATTTTAATTATAAACAATTAACGAATTTGTGGTCCAAAAAGCACCGTTTATGACAACGACAATCTTGAAAATCGCAGTTCTCGGAAAGACACCTCTCTCTCTCTCTCTCTCTCTCTCTCTCTCTCTCTCTCTCTCTCGCCTATTTAACCTGACTCTTCCTTTACGATGAACGATATACGTACGTGGCAAAATCATACCTAGAAAGGGAAATAGTCTGCTTCGAGATCTGTAATAAAAATTGCGTATTACCTCCTTTAAATTCAATATCCAGAATACATGGTTTCTCTGGCGCCTTTTCTGGATCAGAGGTCATTTGGTAGAGGTCAGCCGGCGCATGCGTATTAGGATCTTCTAAAATACCAGATTCGTAGCTGAAATGGCAAGCACTTACTTTAACTTTATGCATAAACTGAAATAAATATTTCAGCAAATGTTCTTTGGATGCCATGTAGGTAAGTTCAGCAACATATAATGGTGTGATAATTAAATATATATATATGAGAATCTGTTCTGCTAAATCACTTCCAAAATCGTTTCGACTCAGTTCAATCCATTAAAATATTATATTTTGATCAACATAAATCCCGAAAATTACATGGTCGATTCCTTAGTCTCTTCCTAAAAGATTCAACTTCCAGTACAGACATAAACATCCCTTCGTAAGAACTGTTGCTTGTATCATGTGAACGGACATAAAATCAAATACTGACAAATACTTTGTGCACAAAAGGCGAACATACGACGCCAGCGACACTCTGAACATGAAATGAAGAATGCGAGAGGGGAAGAAGTAATAAGAATAAGCAAAAGTCCGAATGGCAGCCAGAAAGACGAAAATTATGTTACCTGATGTGCATTAAATTGGCATCCATGCTCCATGGACTCTTGGGAGTCACGGGAAGTGGTATATCCCTTTCCTACGATAGGAAATAAGAAATTGTATGCAATTCATTGTATTATCAATTTATCAGATGATAACGTTCAGCCAACTGCTGCAAGCGACTGTATACACAAATCTGCCGTATCAAAATGGGTAGGGGGAACAAATCAGAGTCTAACGTTCTCGTTTTAAGTCATTAGAATGAAAAATGTCAATGCCATTATACACACGGAGATCACAATCTCAAAGCTTTAGCTTCAGATTGATTTTACAAAATATAACATTCTTTGTGATTGGCAGGCACAAAATCTCTAGTTAAAACTCAATGTCATAACTTGTAAGACCGAAACCACATGTACGTATTGTATTTTCTGTTTAGGCTTTCGTGTTTTTTGCTACTAAATACAAATAATCACTGCCAATCAGCAGATCTCCAGGAAAAG
>JAECUM010036452.1:0-52459 GCA_016617855.1 Megalonaias nervosa | reverse complement strand
TATATATATATATATATATATATATATATATATATATATATATATATATATATGTTCGTAAATGTCTACCTTGTGTAAATTATACAGGTTCAGTTTTCTGTCGTATTTTTTGTGTATAAATGTATGTGGTATAAACTGAGTAGCTGAATCACAAATAGACTGATAAAAGGTGCCCAAAAATAACCAGCATTAGAAGACATCACATGCAGATGAATAAACAGCCATGGCAATATTTACAGGAGGAATTAAAACTTCAATATAATCAACTGAAGTGTTAAATGAGATGCATTCCAGGCTGACATGGAGGGAATTCATAAGTCATGTAATATAAGCAAGAAAATACGGAATGAAAAGAAGTATATTACTAAGCCTTAGCTACTGTGTTATCATAACTATTTCTTACACTAATCATTAGAAACAAGAACAAAGTTTGCTTCTCTTACAGAGATTCAAATGTCTTACGTTGAAATCAATACCTCAACGTCACAAAATCGATACCTCAACGTCACAGAGGATCTGCGCACGTTTAGATAAAACTGTTTGAAAATATTATGAGCAAACCTGCCCTTAATGTGGTACAAGTACTTTTATCTAGATTATAATACGTCATCATTGTCCACAACGCATAAGGTATTTTTCCAGACCTGAGACAAGAAAGAAGCACTGTCCGTCTACGTTCTGATTCATATCTTCATGGTTTCTTTCACCCTCTGCAGACCTGAGAACACGCGTTTAAATTATTTTAAAAAAAGTTTATTGGTCTGTCTGAGCCCTCCATAGATAGACTTTTGGAAATTAGCAAAAGTTTTATATCAATTACTCTTTATATTATAACCTTTCTTGAGTCATATTGTTCAATGATCTTCTGCAAAGGCCATATAGAACTATCAATGATACACTATAAATATTCAACTGATTGCCAATCACATAACATTGTTTACTTCTTTTATTTAAACCTTGACTTGTCATGCATGAGAATCAATATTTTTGCTATGATTAGCTAGTAGTAAACATTTGTTGCAACAATTTTATATGGAAGATAAGAACATACACGATAATTGATATATCACAATCAACACGTTTTCATTGATTGGAAATAGGTCAAATTTCGTCAACATTAACTTCACAAGTTTTTTTTCCATATTTGTAATTTGATGCTGCTTGCGCTTTTGTAAAAATTGATATGATCTTCCTGTGTCTCCTTTTTGTGCAAACGTTTTCTAACCTTTGGCTAGATTATCTTTATTTGTCGTTTGTTTCCAAAGACATGGTCATGACATCGTTCAATTGAATTAAATTTACCTAGTAGACAAATGCAAGACAAGACAGCCACAAATATTAGTCCGTAAGATACTTTTGTACGAATTCCATCTATAGATTGCATATGTTATTGGTAAAAATGTTTAAAAAAGCCTACATAATTCAGATAATTTAGTCATGTCATGTTAAATGGTCAAATAGGAACCTTTGGGTTTTGAGAATAGCAAATTGTTAACTATCGCACGAAGGACATCGTACAAACATACATATTGCTGTACCATAAGGCCACGTGACCTTAGGGTCAAGTGAGAAATAAATTTGATCAAAACAATTTTATCATTATTATCATCTCATTGAATTACGTACAAGAAAATAATGTGGAAAAGGTAAGACCAATCATAAACTGAATCAGGGCACGTTATGAGATAATAAATTTAGGCAAACCTTCCACTGTAAAATGCGTAACCTTCAAACAGTTAATATATATTCATCTAAGCCGTATGTAAAAGAATTCCACGGACAAATCCACCACTCTTGTCTTTCGTAGAAGCACCAAACTTGTTTAATTTAAGATTCTGAAGCCAACAATATTGGTACAAACCAATTATGTTTGAAATATTCCTTACAGGTAAATAAAAACCCATATATGCACATAAACATCGAATAGAATACTTTGCTACTTGCAGACTGGTTAATTGTATTGATTGCAATCACATCATAGTCAGATACAAGTTGTAAAGTCTCATTCGTAAGCAACCCAATGAACAAGTCAGCAATGTTATACCATCAACATTATTTCTCGCCTTAATTGAAAATATCAGACATTCAGGAAACCCTCTCGCTGAAACCGTTTATAATGATAAAATCATTGTCTTGCCGACTCATGTGTTGGACTTCTATCTCTGAAAATGACCGTGATGATACTTATATTATTTATATATATATATATATCATGAAGTAGGAGTATGACCGAGTAATGAATTCGGTGAAATTAGTAAATACCGAAGCAATTAAATTTGAAAGCTGAATATGTCATACATGACTGTTTCAAAGTCTTTGATGGAATGTATCTAAACGTAGATTAAATAAGGTACCTTTGGTAACAGTTTCAGATGGCAAAAAATTCTCTTTCAGTTTATAAATGAATCCAAATACTGACTGAACAAAACTTTGTTAGCTGCTGTTCAGTTTCATATAATAAAATATACCTGGACTGAATTTATGAAAGACTATAACTTGGAATGGACGGGTAGATAAATGTCTCCGGGTTCCCGACCGAATTGCTTTTTACCGGGCTGGGTTTCTCCGCTCCCGTTTTGTCCGGTTTATCTTAAAACCGACCGAGACAGGTATTTCCATGTATTACGGAACCTGGCTGGGTCTGGGTGGCCAGGCCAGGTACCCGTCCATCCCTAACTATAACACAAATGTGTTACATGCAGCAAGACTGCAAATAAAATATGCCTAATTAAATAATACAACTGTTTAAAATGCAGAAAGAGTGCTAGTCAAATAGGCCTAACTAAAATAACACAAATGTGTTACATGCGACACGGACATAAATCAATCAGGCCTAACTAAACTAACACAAATGTGTTACATGCAGCAATAATTCAAATCACTCAGGCATAACCGCTCTTCCTCAAATTCTTACATCTAAATTTAAATACTTAAAACGCCGACAAGGAGTGGGGTAAATGAAAACTCGACCCAAGTACAAAAGATCTGTCAAACGTCTTTATAATTAATGACAATAAAATGAAGTTGTTACAAGTACGCATTAACTGAGGACGGAACCCATGTAAGAACCATTCTGAGGCAGTTTGAGGATTGTTCTGCAAAATGTGGTATTTTTTGCTGACTTTGCCATGATTGGATAAACTGTCGTATTTGCTGATTCTGCAGAAAAATTAGCATTTGACAGAAATAAGTTTTCCCTCTTTCCACCACAATGACAAACTTAAATCCATCATTTGTAAATCTTTATAGATGACAAATACAAATCAGTAGAATCGTGAATAAAAATGAAAAGGAATTGACTTTAGATGTCTCAGGCATTGGTCCTGTAGTCTCAGCAGTACAGAAGTTTACCTCTGCAATCAAATACTTTTTCGTCGATTTTCCCTAACAGTGTTGGTTATAACATTTATGAAAAATCTCCAATGAAAATTAAACTTCCACTGCATGCTAATAATTCACGTGCATATATAGTGAAGGTACGCCGGGGAACTCCACCGTATGATACCCAACTCTAGAATAATTCTCATGCATATATAGCGAATGTGGGATTGATAACTCTGCTGTTTGACACGTGTGTTCTCCTTTCATGTCCGTAGTGAGCACCAAACTCAAAACACGTTCCAAACTTCAAATAATTATTCCTGCATCGAGTTGTTATACATACATGTTTAAATAAAACTTTCAGTTGCTATGTATGCATGTTTCAGTACAGCATCGAGTTGCTATGTATGCATGTTTCAGTACAGCATCGAGTTGTTATGGATGCATGTTTAGGTACAGCTTCGAGGAGCTATTATACACGCATATTTAAGTAAAGCTTGGAATTGCTATGCATGCATGTTTAAGCACAGCACCAAGCTGTTAAACATGTATGTTTAAGTACAAATATCAAGCTGTTATATATGCATGTTTAAATACAGCATCGAGCCGTTTACTCCAAAAATTCGTACAAGAAACAGTTGCTTTAATCACATTGGCCTTAGTAACCTATTTGCCAATATAAACTATCACTGAGAAAGTTTATATTAAATGTAGATATAGTTTATTATATTAGCAATTTATTTATAGCTTTCAGTTCTCTACCTTCAGCCTCTACATCACCAGATGAATTAATTTCCTTCATTATCAATATATACTCAATTATTAGCAGATACCTGCAAACTAATTTAGGATGTAATCAGAATAAGGTCCAACTAATTATGCGCAGTGGGCATATCGTGTATATAAAAAAGCATAAGATTTAAAAGTCAGAAGATAAGACATCCCTAGAATTTCAAATATCCTTGGTCTTAAAAATAAATTACAAGCTATTATTTTTTGGATATGCATAATGATATTTTAAAACCTAAGTTAGAACTTGAATTCTTCCAATAATTAAAATATTCTGCTTACTTGTTATTTTATTCTTACAATATTTTATTCTTACAATATTTAGCACACTTCTCATACGTATGTTATGTAATGGATATGTACAATCCCATACGCATGTTATGTAATGGATATGACCAATCCCATGCGTATGTTATGTAATGGGTATGTACAATCACATACGTATGTTATCTAATAGATATAACCAATCCCATACGTATGTTATGTAATGGATATGTACTATCCCATACCTACGTTATGTAAAAGGTATGTACAATCCCATACGTATGTTATGTAATAGATATGTACATTCATCAACATATTTAATGTAAGTCTTTCAAAACATGTAACTTTCAAAGGAAAGAAACTGGCATAAACAAAACTGCTCAGTGGGGAGAAAACGTCATTTTATATGGACTGGTAATTTTTTATTAGTCAGTCAGAGTATTTACACAAATACAAATTGCAAACTAATACAATGTGAACAGTCTGATGTCAGATTTTTGTTCAACTCTCCATTGAATATCAGTCTTACAATCTGGTAACAGAGCCGTACAGATGTGGCGTACTGAGCACGGTACAGCCTTGGCTTATTGTGGGTGGTACAGCCGTGGTGAACTGTACAACTAAAACCGGTAGTAGGAGTGTTACTACTAGCATTTTACTCAAATGCACATATCTCATGCAACATTTCATTCAGCGTTACGTAACCCAAATCAATTTCATTAGACTGCAGCTAATTGTAAAAGTCCCATTTAGCAAACGTTTGCGGTTAACAGTTACCTGTAAAGAACAGAAATTCACTTGCATCTGTAAGATGCCATCCATATTTTCGGGGATAAATTGGTGCTGTAATGTAACCATGAGTACCATCTAAATGATCTAAGACATAAAGAAAATACAAGACAAATTCTTATACGGATGTGTTAATTGCTTTCTGGTTGTTGTTGTGTGGGAAGGTTTTTCCAATGGAATCTTACATGTCAAAAAGAGAGCAGTGTTTCAGTTACCATTACATGACAATTGCTGCTTTCTGAAATATGTTGGAGCCCGTGCAGCACCTTCAAAATACTACAGAGACTTAATCATAGTGATGACTTTTAAAAAGTATGTGGCCACCAAGTACAGCTAGGAACTGTAAAAATACACTTAGGCAGCGTCAGACTGCGTGCCAATCAATGTCCATGTTCATACAGATTAAAAAGCAAACAAACAAGCAAGGAGCAAAGAAGACAAAAACTAGAATAGGAAATGTACGCACAACGTTTACAAAATTACACGAAAATTCATTTATAACCCAGCTTATATTGCTCCCAAAATGTTTCTTGTATATAACCGACCACCTCTTTTAGTAGAGGAAGCCGCGGTAGCTCAGTTGGTAGAGCGCACGATTAGTAATTTACGGGTTGCGGGATCGATACCCGCTTAGACTTACTTCCTGCAATTTAAGAGAAGCAGTCTACACGCTGCTGCATGGTTGTTAAAGTGATTGCTGAAACTGCCTTCGAGTGTTCATCAATAAATATTGTTGACAAGCGCAGTTATCCACTTGGAATATATATACAAATTTCGTGTAAACGTTGACGCTGTAAAAAGGCATGTATAAATCAGCACAACACACAGTTTCCACTGTAGTATTCCTTGGATGTCTGCAGCTTGATGGTCTTATCTGCGAATGTTGTTCTAAAATCAAATAATTTGTGACTGAATGTTTGCTAATCTGTTTCATTATTTTTTCCATTAAAAAGTATTTCTTCTATTTAAAACAAATAATTTTGTTTCAAGTACCTATCAAACAAAATCGTCAAAAAGGAAGAAACAATTGTAAAATTTAAAACATGAGTATATCTTACGCCCGCACCGCGTTTGGTCGTCTATGTAGGCACTAGAAGGCACTATGGACTACGAAAAATAGCACTTTATGGGTCTCAGTGACATTGACCTATAGTCAAAGTATATTGTCTTCAACCAAAGCAAACCATTATTTTAATGTGCACTTTCCAAGACGATGACCTTTGACCATAAGACCCCAACCCTAAGGTTTCTTTGTTAGCCTAAATGTAATACGACATCAGAGTTTGGTCATGGAGCTTACTCAAGAAAAACGTTATTGTACAGAATCCTTTATTATGAATCGAAAAGACTATTACTGTTGACGTTTAGACCACAAAATTAATAGGCCTTTTTCTTGCCTTAAGTGCGAAAATCATTTTGTTCTTTCAGTCTCACTGAACATGATCTTTGACTTTTTGACACCAAAAAGAATTGGGATCTTTTGTTTTCCTAAATTTAAACCATCCACAATCCTTGTTGAAGGTACTTGGTCGAGAACTGAAGATTTTGTTCAGAAAACATTTCTCCTTTTTCAGCCATAGTGCCCTTCGGTATATGATGAAGAGCTACAGTTGTTGTACAGAAACCATTTTTCCTCATTCAGTTGCCGTGAACTTGACGATCAATCTCTTTACCCCACAATCGATAGGAATTTTGTCTCACCTCATGTGATAGCCATCCACAAAGTATGGTCCAGGGTTGTGGTGTAGAATTATTGTTATTGAGCAGAAATATTTCTTTCTGCTTTCAGTTTCAATAACCTTGATCTTTGAAAAAGAGTTAGAAAAAAGTGAAATTCCGACAATGCATAAATAGGCGTGAAACTTTGATTAGTATTTTGCAGGTAAGCATATGATTTATACAACAAATGAAGTACGTAAAATACCACAACTTTAATTTTAAGTTGAAATTCATCGGTAGGTAGTAGATGAGTTTTAAATAGTAGTGTAGTAAAAATACATATGAAATACATATAAAATACATATAAAAACTCAAGCAGTATCATCAATGCAGAATGTGAAAAATGTGCCTATATGATGACAAATAACGAAAGCGTATAAAACATCATTTGAATATGAAAGTCTAAAATATTGTATTGATAGAGTGTAAATAAGAATAATCAATATTTCAAATATCTTGGTGCTGGCCAGAGCCAAGTAATTTAAATAAAATTTGCACCGATGCATTTAAGTAATCTCCTGCAATAAAAATGACAACATTAAATTATATATTAGACAATATTAGAAATAATACAGAATTCAGTAAACAGTTTCTGCTGATATTATAAATGTAAAATGAGCCCATATTTCTGGTACTTTAAGATACAATGGAACTTAGGTCATGCAAATGTCAACTTTATTTGTTCTAAATATTTGAAGGTAAGCATAAAAGATGATTTATATTTACTTTATCATTCTATGGTGATAAACACTAAAAGTTACGGTTCAAAAGGTATTTGCTCG
This sequence comes from Megalonaias nervosa, assembly GCA_016617855.1. Taxonomy (NCBI): domain Eukaryota; kingdom Metazoa; phylum Mollusca; class Bivalvia; order Unionida; family Unionidae; genus Megalonaias; species Megalonaias nervosa. Next base: position 44,795 of record JAECUM010036452.1, on the reverse strand, counting down.
TTTATCTCTGTTTTTTGTTATAGAGCAAATTTATGACCTTTTAAACTCTTTTCCCAAGCATACGAACAAATGTACAAGACGATAACCGACAACTTCATATCCATGCAAGACGATGATGACTTGTGAAATTTAACGTTAAAATATTTACGTGAGTATCTAATAAATCCAATATCTCAAAGAATTTTATGCCTTGTTGTACATTTTCTTTTGCTACTCTGAGTTAAATATTTATCCCCAAGTAAGGATCATTATATAGAAAAGCATGAGAAAAAGTACCCTGTCACTAACTGGCCACAAATAATATCTGAAAGAGTATTTTTAAAAATCCATCAAATATACATAGACTGAAGACCATAGACTCCCGTTATCAAATACATAAAAGGAGACGTGCTGGTGCATTAATTTTTCAGTTTCAAACAATTATTATGATGACACAGGTTTTTCATAACTGAAAACCTGAGCAGTAACTTTATGGCAAGTGGTAAATTCTACTGTTATTGAGAAAACGTATAAGAATTTTCTTTACGCTTTTTAATAAAAGACTGCCTTCACAATCACATCATTTTACTTCAAACCTCCAACAGTGGTCACTGTGCTAAGATGATATACCAAGGTGAAAATGACGTCATATTGATTAACACAGACTGTTATGATTACGTCATTTCGAACCAAGCCGCAAGGGCTGATTGTACAAAAGTGGACCACCTTCATATTAACACAGGCACAGTGGTAAGCCTGATGGATATTCTGTTCTAATGGCCTAGCCGACCGGACTGATAACATACAAATTCCAACGAATTTAACTTCATCATTTTTCAACCAATTCTTGTGAAATCTCAGTGTATACTTAGCGTTAATACTAGTTTATATTGGTTTAATTGTCGATTGAAACAATTTCGATTTTGTATGGTGTGGTATGCTAATGAGTAGGCGTGGTTATCTCTATTCTGGCAATAGGTCAGTTATGGGTACGATCTCTTATAGCGGTGATTATATTGTATCAACTTGCGCATACTGTAGATCAATCAAAAAACGCTTTTTTGAAATTTGATTTAAGGAGAAACCAATATGTCGTATTTGAGCTTCACTAATTCACTCAACACACGTTTTCTTTTTCTATATAAACTTTATCTTTACAAACAAAATTGATTTCTATAACATACAGAAATTAAAATTCTCTCTTTGTGGTACTAAACCGAAATATTGATTTTCATGCGTGAGCTAAGACTTGATGCAGTATACCTTGATGGAAGATTGACTATGAAAATGTAAAGAAGCGTCTTTGTAATTATTGTCGCACTACTGCCTGCATTTATAATCTGCCTTATCACATAGCTGGTCGCTGTACATCTAGTGTATACAGTTTAATACGTTTAATATGTCAACATGTTAACATATCACTTTATGCGAATCTGATTGGTCAAAAAATTCTTGCGCAGTAGTCTCTTTACTGATTGGATGCGAGGGCGGTGATTTTCCTTACCCGCCTTCTGGAACCTTTCGCTTTTAGTATTCTTATCAACAATTTGGCGGCTATCTTTTGAATCGACAGCTCAAGAGCATTGGAGAAAAAGTTACATCTATCGGAATATGGCCAATTTACCCCATAGGGGCTAGTTACAAAGAAAATGAAGGGCATTGGTCAGTGGGTAGAGGGCTGGAGGGGGTCCTTACCTGTAACTGTCACTCAACTCTATGACAAGCGTGGTTTGAATGTTAAGCTGTAGGAGTTAATAAACTCAAGAAAGCCGACAAATACTGGTTTCCCAACTGACACAAAGTTATCCAACCACAGCATTTCTCCAAAATAAACAATGCAAATATCTAGTCACAAAAACATTAAATCTAAAATTGCTATACTCAGCAACATCTTTAGTCTAGATTTAGTAAATAATTAGCCATTTGAAATCCTCTATTTATTATATTCTCAAATCTTGACTATGCGTGCGTCTGATAATCTAGTAAAGTTTGCATTTATCCAACGTTACCAAGCATTTACAGGGTGTTGTTAAGCACAGTTTTATGACCCAATAAGTTTGTAACATCGCAAAAGGTTTATCATGACTCAATAGTACGTAAAACATGTCACGTCAAAGTATGTGTTTACGCGCGCTATAGAATAAGCACAAGAACAAGTAATTATTATATGCTCATTTGTGCCTCCATTAACTTTGCATTGTAAGAATCCTGTAATATTTTGCGATACTGAACACTCTGATATTGCACGCACGTGCACGAAGCGTGTGCCTAAAAACAGTATAGTGTAGTAGGAACTACTTTGTAAACACACCATGTTCACTCATGTAGACGCTTTAGGTTTTGGTTGATTGAATTAGTTTGTGAATGAACTAAACAAGCTGTTTCGTCCATTTGAAAGTATAGATGATAAAGTTAACGACGTGGACGAGTTCACGTGGTCAGAAATGAAACTTTCAAACAAGCACACGGATGAAAGCGATATTCGCAATGTCAACAACAAACGTGAGAGACGCAGTAACTGAAAATATCATTCTGATCATTGAAACAGTTATTCATGAGAAATATTCGCAACTTTTCGCAAATAGAATGGTTCAGACTATGACCAGTGATCTAGAGGGTCTGTAAAATATAGCACAGAAAAACATATTGAGGCAAAGAGCTATCGCATATCTATCAGAGCCGTACCATTGTCAAGTCTGTCAAATACTAGATTCGAGAAAAAATGCAACTGAAGATGTTGGTAGGAAACTAAGAGCATCAGAGCCAATAAGCTAAGACGACAAAAAGGTATTGATTCCGCTGGCTAAATGGAGTGTCACACAACAGCTCCTTTTTCAATTTTCCCCGTGTAGCTGTTTTGATACAATGTTAGGCTAGCCATAAAAAACATACACTGTATGATACAGATCATAGCTGGGGTCCCTCCAACAGCGAGTGGCAAGTGACAGGGCATAAAAATGTGTCTTCTTTAGCTGGTAATAAGAACTGTAATAAATATATTTACATTTATGCATCTTGAATTTCCTCAAAATGTATTTTCTTAGTTCTCCAAATCCGAATAACATGTCCTGAAAAACCTGATACACACCGAAACTATACTCGAATTTTGATTATATTTCCAACTGAAATCACATTCTCCTTACTGCACTGAATTGACCCAATAATAAAGTCCATCAAAATCAGAAAAGCAGAATTGAGTTGGATCAACATAAAAACAAAATCCATCCATTCCAGACCAAATGGAAAAGTTGTTGCAATGCGCATTCATTCACAATATGATTCGAAATTTCAGTTTTAAGTAGATCAAAACGATAATTCTTTTTGGAACTACTGTCGAGCGCGCGATGAAGTTTAAAGGTCACTGGGCGGTGCTATGTGCGCAGTAATTTTGTTATTGTGTATTGATGAATCCACGGTTGTATATATATTTTTTATTACAGAATAAATTCAAATACTTTCCTTCTTGTAGTGCAATTTTCATAATTAAGCCTTAGGTAGAATAAAAAATGAATATATAATAAATAGGTTACTGCATTTGCATGAAAATATGAATTCGTTTACTCGGAATAATACTTCACTCCCAAAGGTCGAGCAGTATTATTTCGAACAAAACTCGTTCATATTTTCCCATACAAATGCAGTAACCTATAAATATAGTTGGAACATTTTTTCAAACATTTATACTCGCTTAAAACTTGTGAAAAGAAATTTTAATGTATTATTTAATAAATGGGGTATATTAGAAATACCACTATAGTCTCTATTGAGGTCTTTGTATTTTCCCATAATATCTAACTGTACAAACACTATAATCTATAATTTACTGTTCTCAGTTTATCAAATGAATCAAATGATATGTGAAAGGACTGAATACACGCACAAATGAGCGCCTACGCTTTATGGAGCTATGTGAGGGAAGGCACATTTAATACGGGATATCGGTTATTTAACAGCACGGGAGAGATGGACATTAGATCGATTTCTACTACCTGACTCTTTCTGGTAAGTCCTTTGTGATGGATCAGATGTATCAATTATCCTCACATAATAAGAAGTACACAATAAAGCATACTGGCAATGCTATCAATTTGTGATATGCAGATATAGATTTTATCTAATGCTGTCAGATTTGTCATTTATTCTATATTTAACCCATTTTTATATTTGGTTTCTATATTGCGCGATATATGGGAAATGATTCGATGAATTACTTCATCGTACATTTTAATACAGAAGAACTAAATCAGCTATGCAAAGGTGATTCTAGACGAGTGAGACATTTTAAGAGAATACGAATGACTAGGCACCTATATCTCTAACGTGATGGAGAAGGATTACAGCAACAATTATGTGCATGTATTTTCTGTTATTATATGCTGTATATTCTATTCTTCATTATTCTATTGCATATTCTATTAGTTCCATACTGTATATTCTACTTTTTATTGCTATATTTTGCATTTTCTATCCACATTCAGGATGCACATTCAGGATTACATCTTTACACCTGGTCATAGTTTTTACTGAGTTTGTTACGTATAATACTACAATAGTGCAGTTACTTGTCTGCTGACTCCAACTGAGTGATTGTATGTGCATTCTTGATATTACACACGTTGACATTCTTAACAGTCGTTCCAACTTTTTTTTGGAATTGACCTATGTTATAACACTGTAACAAAGTTAAAAGATTCACGTACTGAAAGTAACAATGTAGCGTAATGAAAGTTGCTAGCTGGCTGTTAACATGATGCAGGATGCAAAAGATTAATGTCCCATTATGACAACCGAAGGCGCCGTGATAACCGAATGAAAATAGTGACGCGAATCAGATGTAATGCACATCCTATAAATGAGGACTGAGCTACAGATCCGACTTGCCGCGTCTCGACAGCAAAGTATATAGCAAAATATAGATGATTCTATCGTCCAAAGAATTTATAAAAAAGTTAATGCTCCTTGTACAGGCGAAGAAATAAGAAGAAGCCAGTCTTCATCTTCATCGCTTATCAGTAGTTCCAGTAAGTAACAGTAAACAGTACTACCCAGAGTGGACAGCTACACCGGCTCCCTCTGGTACATTCTTTCTATTTGATCAAGCGGCCGAGGAGATATGCTCGTTCCCCGGCAGATGGCAAGATCTGCGTGGACAGCGAAAGGCATCTGCGCAGGTGCTGCTGAAACAGATGGCGAACAACTGCATCCGGACTTGTCCACAGACGTACCGACACTGTCGTGCCTCTGGATTGAGACAGGACTAGACGAGAGAGAGTGGGAGCGAATCTGCACAACTTTCGCTCACTTAAATCCAACCCATGCACAAGTCATTACAATACTTCCCACCCCCACCAGATGTTTCGTTGAAGTCCTGTTCCGATGGGCGAGTGGCGAAACAGTAGGTCTGGATACAATGGGAGCTGTAGCTGCGGACCTTCACACCGGCAGCTCAGGGCATTGGGTCGCTTTTACTGGACCAAAGTAGCAGTAGAACTCGGCAGTCCCCTGGGTGACTGAGCAGACATTTGTAGGATCACAATGATCCCCTCTGCAGCATGAGGAAGAGGCTAGAAAAGCTATCCTAAACATTACCTGCTTCACCTTAACACTGGTCAACATATCGAGGCTGACAGGAATCCCACCTCTGCGGTCAAAATCTTGTAAAAAGACAAATTTGAAGGAAGTCACCATCGGTTCCTGGAACGTCCGCACATTAATGGGCAGTACATCAGCAGACAGACCACAGAGAAGAGCAGCTCTAGTTGGTAGAGAACTGGTCAGAGTCAACATCTAACAAGCAGCACTGAGTGAAACTTGCCTAGCTAAGGAAGAACAACTCACCGAGGTAGGAACAGGCTACACCTTCTTCTGGAGCTGCCGAAGAAAAGAAGAGCGACGTAAAGCTGGTATTGGGTTTGCTATCAAGTCGCAGCTAGTTAGCAAGCTCACACATCTCCCTATGAGCGTGAATGAAATACTAATGTAAATGAGACTCCCATTGCTAGGGAAAAAAGCATGCAATTGTCATCAGCGCATATGTACCCACCATGACCAAACCCAAATGAGATCAAGGACACATTTTTTGAAGATCTGGAATCTCGTATCGCAGAAGTACCAAAGGCAGACAAACACATCAGGTGACTTCAGTACTTGAGTTGACACAGATATAGTCAGCTGTCATTGGCAATAATGGTGTTGGCAAATGTAACAACAACCTCCTATTCCCCAACAAAGTCTTCCGCCTGTCAAACCTCAACAACTCGTCATGGATGCAACCACTCTCCCAGCACTGGTATCTTGTCGACTACGTCATCGTCAGGAGAAGAGACAGACATGATTCCAAGTGAAGAATTCCAAGGGAAGCGCAGAATACTGGACTGACCACAGGCTTATAATCTCCAAGCTCAATATCCGGATTCAGCCTAGCAGACGAATACAAGGTAAAATGGTGCCCAGAAGACTTGTGAAACACGTATTTGTTGAGAACTGCGCAGTCAACTTCAACTTTGTACAGTGGAAATACACCCTGAGAATGTCAAGGAAAACTGGCGTTAAAGACTATGTGTACTGAAGTTCACTCCAAACCCTCGGTCCCACCACACGTACACAACACGATTGGCTAGACGAGAAAGATGATGCCGTACGAAGTAATCTGAATGCGAAACGTCCACTACAAAAGGCACACTTAGAAGACAAAGTTTCATCATCTAAGAAGGCAGCCATCAACACCATCAAGAGGACTGTCCAATGCAAACTAATAGTGTTTTGCAAGACTCATGGCTGAGGAATAATGAGATTCAGTCCGACGCAGACAAGAGTGGCATGAAGAACTTATGTGATGTTTTGAAGACAATTTATCGGCCTCAGTCACCAGAAACATCTCCAATACTGAGTGCAGACAGCGCCACGATGCTCACTGACAAAGAAAAGATACTTCAATGATGAGCAGAACATTTCAAAAGCATCCTAAATCAACATTCATCTATCAGCAAGAAAGCAAATGATCGACTGCCCCAAGGTGAAATCAACATAGCACTTGCTGGTCCTCCAATGGTGACTGAATTTGTGAAAGCAGCTAACATGCTCTCAAATGGCAAAACACCTGGAGCAGATGTGATACCAGCAAATGTTTACAAAGATGGAGACTCGCACATTGCACAGAAATTTACAATGTGGATTCAGGGGGACTATACTCCCAGCAGTACAGGGATGCATCCATTGTCCACTTGTACAAGCGAAAAGGCAACGTATGGGCAAAATACTTGCCAAAACACTGTTTGATTATCTTGTGCATCACATCGATCAAAGTCTCCTGTCAGAGAGACAGTGTGACTTCAGAAAAGAACGAGAGACCACATACATGGTGTTTGCAGCTCGCCAAGGCCAGAAGAAATGTCAGGAACGGAATTTCAACCTGTATACGACATTTATCGACCTGACAATAGCAAATGACACAGTCATGGAAAATCATGACAAAATTTGGTTGCCCAAAGAAGATTCAACATGACGGTTCCGTGATGGCATGCTTGCTCGCGTCGTGGACAAAGGACAGTCATTTGAACCATTCCAAGTTACCAAAAGAGTCAAGCAGTTCTGTATGTAGCCTCAGACCTATTCGGTATAATTCCGTGTCATGTTTACTGATATCTTCTGTGACCATGACACTGGAAACGACATTAGATATTTACTAACGGTAAGCTCTCCAATCTGAGGGGATTCTTAGCGAAGACAAAGTTCGAGAAAAATACTTTTCGTGATCTTCTATTTGGGACGACTGTTCGCTGAATGCCAAATCTGAGTCTGACATTCATCACGGTATGGACCATTTCTCTTCAGCTTGTGACAATTTCTGTCTCACAATCAATACCAAGAAGACAGAGGTGGTGCACCAAACCTGCACCAGGAAAGTCTTACTTAGAGCTTACCATAACAGCAAATGGTCAAATCCTCCAGGCAGCGGGCAAGTTCACCAATTTCGGCATCACACTGTCACGTGTAGTTCATATCGATGATGAATCCAAAGTCAGAATTGCTAAAGAATGTGTGACCGTTGACAGAGTTGATTCAGATATGTGGGAACACAGAGGGATCAGTCTGCAAACAAAAAGTACGGTCTGCAAAGCCATTGTGTTACCGACCCTGCTGTATACTTGCGAAACATGGACATTGTACAGACGCCATGCCATAAAAATGAATAATTTTCCTTTGGACTGCCTGAAGAGACTGATGAAGATAAGATGGTATGACACTGTCCCAGAAATTGAGGTTTTCACACGGGCATGCATTCCAAGTATCCACAATCTGCTAATGAAATCACAGTTGAGATGGCCAGACCACGTCACCAAGATGTCAGAGGAGCAATTACCGAGAAGGAACTAGGACAAGCTGAGGGTAGAAAAGTGGTCATATCTCAGGGTAGCCAGAAGAAACGCTTCAATGATTTCCTCAAGTCATCACTGAAACACTTCAACATTGAACGTGAGCCTTGAGAGGATCGTAGTTAGGATCGCTCCACCTGGCGGAGTCTCATCTATATTGTAGCTACATCCTTGGAACGGAAGAGAATTTCAGACGCAGTCAGGAACTGAAATCTGAGAACTGCAACACGTCCTTTATTGAGCAAGTAAAAATAAGCGGCATCTCCTGTGAGGTGTGCCATAGTCAGTTTGGAACACGAACACCAACAGTTCTAGCATGATCTCTGGTTTTTTAAAAGTTCAACGCTCTCCACAATTCTCCAAGTGATAAATCTACCTGGCTTTTAACATCTCTCTTACGTTTTCAAAGTGTGGCCTTTCGATATATAATTAATGAAATCAGGGCATGTATTCGCAAGGTAGTCCCTTGCTGCAATAAACAGTCAGCAGGACAACAGTACAAATAAAATACATTTGACGCATTGTTTGGTCGTAAACATACGATTCTATTTCTATAAGCTTGTGCTAGACTTGTAAAACAGTTATTAAACTTCAATTACCCACACATACTCTAAACCATCCATTTCAAACTAAACAATTCGTTGAATTCCCGTGGAACCGATTACGTGAATAACTTCACAAAAAAGCATTATGTGGTGAATTTTTGTTTCTAGAAAAAAAGCATTAGGACTATATTTATTACACAATTGTTTCATTGGTTTACGAAAATAAAAATTAACACCAAGCAATTTTCATATAATTTTCATTCTTTGCTCACGGCTACAAAAACTTTCAAAATCTTACTTCTTACTCAGTAAGACAGTAATTATACAGAATTTATATACATTTCATATTTAGCAAGACGTTTTATTTTAAAAATTAAATTCTAGAGTCATTATTGATTTGTTAACGAAGTTTCATGTGGTACATTCAGCACTTCGTAAAATAGTTTACATAAGCAAAACACTGTTTAAGCGAGGAATGTTTTGGTACTAATTATTTCACAACACCGGTGAGTTTAATAAACACAAAAAGCAAACAAATATCACCCCACCCACTCAACCTCCCACCCCAACATCAACAAGAAACAAACAAAGAAACAATATTATTGTCTGAGTGCCTAAAAAGAAGTAGGGGAAAGGAGGCCAAAGGCATATGCATATGCGATGCTGCAGATAGGTATAACTACTTGTCACAAAATAGCACCCAATCAAAACCATATTATTGTGTTATAATTGCGGTTTACATGGAATTCGTCAAACAATAAAAAACAAAATAAAATAAACTAAAATATATTATAATATTAGTTTCCAGGTGTCTGTGTGTCAGCCTGAGCTTCCTGTGCGACTTCATTAGATCGGTATCACAATTTTCTATGCAATTTATTAAGTATTTCCTTATTTGACGCAGATTAGTAGGGAATCTCAAATAGACTCGCACAGAAATAGGGCATCATAAAATCCCATGACACAGAAGCATGTTCTAGATCATGTTATACATGAGTGATATTGCAATGAACAATATCTGGTTCCCGATCAAGATTTTAAGAGAAATAAATAAATAAATAAATAAATAAATAAATAACCAAGTTTTAAGGACTGTGTATGTCATTTTGCCAATATAGTTGGACTGAGATAGCTAGAACGATACATAACGGCAAGTTAACCAACGTTTATTGGTGGAATAGGGGCTTCGAGGTTATGTCTATCATGATTAGAATCTGCAATATACTAGATCCAGGACAGCTCTGCCTCCTCATTTATTAATCTAATAGCTGCATCTGTTGTCACAGTAATGCCACATTATGACAACAGATGGCGTTGACTACAATATACCAATCTGCATTATGATAATATCTAAATTGTAACGTTCACTGTGCTACATTGTAACTTCTAGTGTTATGGATATTTACCCTTATGGTGATTTATATATAATCACATGAACCTTAGAATGCAACGTAGAATGCTGCCGTGCGTAATATTAAAAATGAGCTCATGGCACTTTGAAGATATGAAATTGCTGTATTCAAATATCACGCATATCAAATTTAGAAAGAACTATTGACAGATGTAACGATGTACTCTTATCATCTGCCATGAATTTATTTGAGGGAAATAAAAAAAAACAATAAGCATCGATCTAAAATACATGGCTGTACTGATTATTCGGTGGAGCATTTTCAAGAAAACAGCGAGCTAATATGGCAGACGAGTGGACATAGTTGACGATTGTCTATGGATGACATGTTCTGAGGTTAAAGTACCCCACAAGAGAATATAATAAATTATGCATCCTTGTCGACTTTGAGTCTTAACCTTTTGGTCACTTACTTAACTAAGAATTTGTATTCTTATCTCAAGCTAATACACATATATGGTTGAATTAACCACTGTTCGAGTAACAAAGAAAAGATAAAATTGTTGTAAGAATGTGAACATATTGGTAAACACATATCACTCAGAAATTGATGGAATATATGAATACCTTCATCTAGAATAGAAAACAATCTTTTACTGGTTTTTACTACAATATATGGCACCATTGTCCACATCTATGCATGATGTGAAAGACTTCCTCAGTTTAATTTCGCATTGTACAAGATACTTTTGCCTGGAAATTGTATAAGTTCAAGTACAAAGAAAAATCATCAGCGTTGTTAGCAGATTCCTACTGACAATCACGTGGTTCTTAATATTTAAAGTAGAAAGCTAAAACTGCATAAAAAAAAAAGGAACAAGAAAGAGAGAACATCTTAAACAAACACCACCGCAGCCTGTTAAATAAACATTGTATAAACAATTGCTATAACGACATTTAAAGTAAATGACAGAGCTTCAAAATGAGAAGGTATGCTAACACGTTTTCGAGGATAACAAGAAGAGACTATCTGGGTATTGCTTTAACTTTGAACAAATTTCATTTTGCACTTTGGCGGTTGTTACAGTCTTTTGCCAACTTTAACTATAGTGTGGCGTCATTAAAGCTCCATACTTCGCTGAACGGAAACAAGATGGCTTACACAGAGGTTTCTATCTTTGTTCCAACTGAGCAGTGTTTGGTGTGTGTGTGTGTGTGTGAGTGTGTGTGTGTGAGATTTGGATTTTTAACGTAGCTTTAATAATTTTTCAGTCATATCGCTACGATATCTGCAGTGTGGCAGTTTATATAGTAAAGTCTAGCACAGGGGCATCATGCCGCAGACATGTGTCATCATGTCCCACGCAGTCACATTATCCTGACACCGGGCCGACCAGTCCTAACACAAAGCTCTTTATGCTGAGCGCCTAGCGAGGCAGCTGTTAGTACTATTTTTATAAGTCTTTGATATGATTCGGCCGGGGTTTTTAAATCGAGGCGGACGCTCTAACCAGTTAGGTCACCGGAGCGGTCAGATGTTTTGTTAGACCTAAAGGTCCTAGAGCGTGATTCTGTTTGATTACTTCTTGGTCCTAGCAGTTAATTTCGTTCAAGTGCCAAAGTATACAATACGGAAGCACGATGTATTCTGATTATAAGCAGTCTGTATATCACTGGTATTCATTTCATAATATTTAAAAATCAACATATTATTTGCAAGCACATACAGTGTGATGATAAAGTACTAAGGATATTCTGAAATTACAATTTAACCAATGATTAATATTACTATGCGTGAAAGAACAGTTGCTAGTAAATTCCTCGAAATTTTGAGTCCATGTCGCTCATAACAGAATTCAGCTGCTGTTTTGATAATATAAGCTTACATACCGAACCCGATCAAAATCAGAAATATATCCTCTAGAGTGTTGAGATATATAAAAGCTGACGGGCGGGGCGGTTGGATGATGGACGACAAACGACGGACACAGGGCCGTAAAATACACTCATTTGACCTTTGGTCAGGCAGGCTTTACGTTACACCTAAAGAAGTCAGTTCTATTTGAAAATTCGTTTGACAGTTAAAGGCAATTAATGCATATTTTTTTTTTCTTCAAATAATTTTCTAATTATTTTTCAGTTTTCCCTATTCCTTTTTCAGTGTATCCATTATTCTGCCACCGAAGTTCGATGCTTACAATTCTTGATTGGTTTCTCTTCATACCTACTTATCTAAATGGGCATGCATTCTCTTTAAATAAATCTTGTATCAAATAGGTCTATACATTTTTAAACGAAAGTTTAGAACTTTAGGTGTATTGTCTTCTATCCAAGATCTAATCTATTTTAATACCATGTAGCTGTTTAAGAGGCTGAGGAAGAAATAACTGAATTTCCTTTTATGATCTCAATTTAATATATTTTAATTTTTCAGTGGCAAATTGCTAACAATTTCTGTGGGTCATTCCGACAAGGAGTGCCGGTGGATCCTTTTTTTTAGCACAGCACTGAACGTTTATAATGAAAGGTTAACGTTGAGTTGTTTTAAGGCTAGCTCTGAAGAGGCAGAAAAACGTTAAAGGTTTTGGATTAATAAGAGTCTTACGCATAAAAGTGCCGATCTTCTGGAGACGATGACAGAACCGACTGCATCTCTGCATTATCACGGTGCTGTTACCGGTACATAGTACATGCATGGTTACCAATTATAACGTTTCTATGGCTTTGACTCTATCTATTCAGATAAAAATCTCCGTCAATCGAGGAGCATAAATTTAAATATATCTGCAAATGCTAGCTGACCCAGATTACATAATCATGGGAGAACAGCTCTATATTATCGCCAGCCTAACGTAGGCATAGTAACACAAGCTCATATCAGTTTAGTTGAAATCCATGAAAAACAAACAGTAAATATTTTTAAAAAATCTAAAATCTTAAATGAACTTTGTAATTCTGTCGAATTGTACTGATGCCGTGCTTTCTTCAGATGTTGGTTCGCTTGCTGCCTTGGGCCCCGCATGCTGCCTTGGGCCCCGCACATACTAGGGCCGGGCCTAGACTTACTAAAAGTGTTGTCAACTTTTTAGAGGAATAGAGCTCTGACAGGTTTGTGCACCTCCTGGCTGCAGCTTTACAAACGTAAACAACCGTACGATGTCGAGTTTTCAAAATTCTTCGTGAAATCCCTATTTCCGCTATAATATAGCACCCTCTATAATACAGGATTGGAGTATACACGAGATCTTCAGTATATGTGCTTATTAGAAGCCTGCAGTTATAGGTTTCCATAAACTTCAGAACATCTATATTATCACAAAGAACAATTTTAGCTGTGTTGCTGCAAGTGGTACTTCCAGCAGCGTAAAAAACCTTGATTCGTTTTTTATTTTAATGGGAGAGTTATGGATATGGTCAGAACAATGTGACTTAAGTGACTACATGTAAGGCTTTTACCTTTCCTAATCTGACACAACGAAAGCAAATATTTGAGACTTTTCAAATTTTTTCATTTTTAAAAATTACACGTTGAAATTCTACAGAATTCTAAATATTTACGAATATGTCGCTCTAAGTTGTTTATCTATTACTGGGTAGCAGATGTCAACTTAAATCAGGTCAGCACGGGAAAGGATCATTCAATCCTTTAAAAAGCCAGATGAAAGCCATTGTAGCATGTCAATCGTCATTTTAGTGCTTTCAAGGACAAACCGCATTGGAGCAAAGTGCATATTATTGTTTCATGAAGATAATGCCATTATCTAAATAGATTTTATTTCCTGCAAGGTAAAAACAAACTCTTTACAGTGCTGAGTCCGATGTTTACAGGTTATTCTTTTCCAAAATGACTCTCAGGTGATGATCAATACACATTGTCTGGAAAGCATTCTAGTTACTTCCTCCCATTATAAAATCATACAATCAGAATCGCGCCATTTAGTGTTCATTGCATCGTTCGTATGCCAAGGAACAAACTCATAATAGGGCACTTTATTTTATAATACGCTATAGTGAACAAGTTATTTCTCGACGTTACGCTAGAATGAAGAACTTTCTGGATGATAAAATTGTCATGTTTCCAAGGTGTGTTTCCAATCAATACATATCCAGTTAAATACATGCATACAAAAGCTTTTGCACTGGCTGGGTGGTGGCTAAGTTTGAAAATGAATAAACTTCTAATTTAAATGTTTCCAAAATTACCTGTAATAGCCAAGAGTCTTTGCTTATTTAAATGGTGAAGTATTTGTTCTCTGAAAACTCTTAATCCTGTCTCTTTAATCGACCTTTAAATATTAATCCTTCATATTAACGTTCAAAATATATTTTTCAATGAATCTAAATTGAATCATCTGTCTTATTGAAAACAAGTGGAACATGTTTCCACTGATACATTTCGAAAAGCCACACTTCTGATACACTTTGAGGAGTTAGCCTACTAATACACTTGGATGAATCACTCTACTGATATACTTCGAGGAGAAAGTCTACTAATATACTTCGAGAAGTTAGTTTACTAATACTACTTCGAGGAGTTAGTCTACTAATATGCTTCGATGAATCAGTCTATTGATGCACTTCGAGGAATCAGTCTACTGATATACTTCGAGCCAATCTACTTATATACTTGGAGGAGCCAGTCTCCTGATATACTTCGAGGAGTTAGTCTACTAATATACTTCGATGAATCAGTCTAGTGATGCACTTCGAGGAATCAGTCTACTGATATACTTCGAGCCAATCTACTTATATACTTGGAGGAGCCAGTCTCCTGATATACTGATACATTTCCGGGTCAATGAACAGCATTATTTTGTTCTAAGGACTTTAGAGTTTGGCAAAAATCAGATCCATGTACGTGAATTTGTGATAATATGATTTTCGGACCTTACAATTTCCTTAGCTTTATTTTATAAATATTCTCTACCTTCATTTCGTTATTAAATAATATATCAGAAACTGCGGCATCTCGGGAAACATAATGATCAACGTTTCTGACCGGTACTGTTATTAAAAGCACCTGCACTGAAACATGATGCTAATTAATCTGATTCTCCCCAACTTCTCAGATGAATTAATTTTATTCTCCGCTGTTATTTAAAAAAAATTAAAAATGTTAAATATATCTGTATCAAAAAAAGAGAGGTGTATGATGTGTTTCAGACTAAACTTGAGAGCACTAACTTAAACTTTACTTTGATAAAATAGAGGTTGCTACGAATTATTTTCTGGTTAGAGCGTCCGCCTCGGCTGATGGAGGTCTCGGGTTCGAACCCCGGCCGAGTCATACCAAAGACTTATAAAAATGGTACTAGCAGCTGCCACGCTTGACGCTCAACATTAAGAGGTTAGTGTTACGACTGGTCGGCGTGGTATCAGGATAACGTGACTGGGTGGGACATAATGCTACATGACTGCGGCATGATGCCCCAGTGCTAGACATCACTATGAACTGGCACACTGCAGACATCGTAGCGGTAGGACTGAAAAATTTTTAAAGTTACTTTAAAAATCCAAATCACACACACACGAATTATTATCAGTTATTCACCAGCTATCATTGATCAACCAATGACGTTGTCTTCCAAAAGTTATTAATGCTCCATTTAGAAGATGGCACCAATAATCTAGCTTGAATATTCATTCCATTTACAAAGCAGACCTTGAGTATGGGGCACTCATTTTTGAGGAAATTGCATCAGCATCGTCCCGGTTGGTATTGCATCGAGTCAAAATTCATTTTATTCGGTTTGTGAAGAATGGACATCTTTAAAATTAAACATTCATAACTTGCACTTTTTAGAACTGACATTCAGTTTCAAGGGGTTTGCCCGTAAATCTAGACTGAAGAGTAAATGAACGTAAAACCTTGGCAACCTTTACAAATGAAGCGAATCAATGCATCCGGAATAGGAAATCTTCTTATATTGAGTGTCTGACTGAGAGCTGTTGACTGGAAAGAGATGGAAGTATTTGCAGCTTTAAGTCTTTTGCACTTTAATTTACTAATGACGACACAATAAGGAAGTTAAAAATTGATAACAAAACATATTTGTGGTTAAGTATCATTGTTGAATGAATCCTAGTTTTAAAATAGGTCTATGTGACTTCCAAATAGAACTTCCTGAATGAAGAACGTGAAAGAAAAGAAAAAGCATCCCGTGGAATAAATTTACACCAAGGAATTCCAGTCACTCTCCGTCAATACCGTAATAACTGTAAGGGTACAGTAATTATGTGCTCGCAAAAGATGTGGGCCACTTATGATCTTAGATAAATTAGTGCCACAAAATGAATATTGGCACGTGACTAAAGTTGATAATGAGTCTGTAAAAATCCTAAACTTTTAAATTAGTAAACGAACCGCATTAACGATTCTAGCAGTTAATGTAAAATTATTAGAGATGATACATGAAATACTAAATACTAGCTTGTCCTACAAAAAACAACAAATTAGCTTAATTGTGGGTTCTTGCAATAGCAACAAAAATATCCAAATATTTCTTTTCAAAATGCATATAAACTTTGCGCAAAATGTGGGAGCTACGCACAAGTACATCAACCAGCATCATGATTCTCAAGACTGGTTGATTGGCCTTTAGATTTGTAACTTAAATGACCTCAAAAATTGCAAACACTTTTTAATAAATTAGTCTGCCACAAAATATCATCAACTCCATTTTCGTTCTTAACATAAAATTTGCTAGCTACTCAGATATGAACTTTAACAATAAACCTCAAATTTTCTCCTCGAGAATATAAAATCAACATATTACGGAATGATGCACATACAAATATAAACAACCAGACAGATCAATAAACAGGCTTGATTAAATATATCCCACGCCCCATATACTTTCCAGCTCACGCTCAAAGTGTTAAACCATCGACTGTGTGTAACTTTAACGATTATCAAGTTAGAATGAAAGAATTTTGAGAACTGACCTAAAATGGGTCCCTCTTTTAGACCACTGTATATCACAGCCCTAGCTTACTCTGTTCGTCAGATTTGATATTGTGCATTAAGCCTGCACTTGATTTGCTTACACAAAAAGGTAAATGTATAAAACATCGAGTAATATACAACCCAATAGAGAATGTCAAGCTACAATCCTATATATATATATATATATATATATATATATATATATATATATATATATATATATATATATATATATATATATATATATATATATATATATATATATATATATATATATATATCTGAATTTGTTGGCTGCAAAAAAGGAGCATATTTTTCTTATGGAATCAGAAAACGTCAAAGGGAAGTAGGAAAGGAACAACTATGGTATGAGCGGTTTGGGTGATTCTAAACCGAGTTTGAAGATATTTTTTAAAACCTGAAAAAATTCAGAAACTGAAGCACCGACGAATGAGACGAAACATGGAAAAATAATTGGTAACTCTAACTTTTCTGCATGGTAAGCAAACACTGATGAGATATTATAGATATTCAAAGATTCAGAAGTATTTTACTTACTTTTCAAGCTTGTGTAATTCTGGTATCCTTCTCGATGCCACTGCAGAAACTACAGAGGTAATGCCTTGAATCGAGCTCAAGGGTACATTTACAAGTTTATTCTCTCCACTCTCCTTACCCACAAGTGAATGAACGTTCTCTCCCTTATCCAATATTTGTCCCTCTTTCACATCCATATCATGTAGATTATTCATATCCTGTAAATCTTCCATATCAGAGATTAAGTTTTCCTTTTCTGACATTTGTTCTGCCACCTCCGTGCACTTTATCTTCACTTAGCGATTTTATGTAAACTAGATACGACCTGTATTATAAATAACGTTTAAAAAATAAAGGTTTCCTTTTTCTCTATTTTCTTTTAGGAAGCAACTTTCCAAACACGTAAAACGTTTAATGAGTTATATTTTAAAGGTTGCTTCTAAAACAAGCTCATGTACTCTTCTATCTATTACAACACGGTTAATGAAAACACTAGAATGAAAATCAGCGACCAACGCACAGCATAGAAAAGAAGCCTGAAGTTTTAAAGGAAACAACGCAAGAGTATGCTTATATTAACACAGCAGATCTTTCACCAGAGCTTGTTATTGATCCAACTATGTAGATCAGTGAATTGCTGTCGTTGTCCTTTTGCCTCATTTCTAGCATCTAAAATATTGGACTGACTAATAAATGAGATGTTTTATTATTTAATATCAGCATGGTGGTAATACTTTCCAGGACAAATTTTCATAACAGGACAACTTTTCATAACCGAAAATCTCTGAGAAAATGGCATTCTGCCTAAACCGTGTTATTTTCTCAATACTTAGCATTTTATGCCCGAGGGAGGTATCTACTTTGGCAACAAAAATGGCACTTTCTATTTCTTCACGGGTGTCTGAATTATTTACACCCCGTGCACTCGGTAATTTCCTCTGGCTTAATTATCTTTCTCTGCTGGAACACATAGCTTCTGATACATTGATTCACACAGACACAAACTGACTAAACAATTACTGAAACAACGGAACATAGATAACATATTCAAGTCATGTGAATTCATGAAATAATATATAGGTACGTGAGTACAAAGATGTTTGAAACATAAACAAAAATATCAGACTTCGTAATAAACAATTTGAAAGAATAATTCAATTGTAAAGCATTGGTGGAAGGGATTGGTTTTTTGATTGAAATTTTGTAAACATTTTTATAAAAGCAAGCTTGTGATACAGTCTGCTCTACACCATTAACTGTTTTCCTGTTATTGCCTTCCACCAAATTGTACCGTAACCATAATAAAATGTATGGCTTTTTACATGACAGTCACTACGAATACCCTTAGATAATTTATTATTCAAAATTGTATAGGAAATATAATAAATATGTAATTAATGATTCAACCAAACTTTGTCAATCCTCCCCAAGTGTGCTTGTCACTAATTTTATCTTCCTGATGTATTCATAAAAACAAAAGAGGATGAAAAATGCCTATTGACAGTCATTGTACAACGGACTCATAAACCGATTGTTATATGTTCGTGAGCCGCTGTTTGATTCAGCTATGTGTCATAAAAGCGAATTGGATATTAAAACAAAATTGGACTGAAACAACTAAATAAAAAATTCACCGGTCTAATTGTCATCCCTGGCTCTTACAGTTGACAAGATTACGGAATAAATGATCTAAATTACTAAAAAGGAGATTGCTTGATAAAAACTAAATTTGGGCAAACCTATTTATGTAAACAGTATTGTCAAACGCGGCCTATGTTATTGGTTAAAGAAAGGGAGAGAAGGAAATTAATAATGTATAACGGTGACACTGATCGGAATTAAATGCAACAACCATTAGGACTAGATGACACATGTCTGATGAATTAGTGCTGTTGCATGCAATATTTGCGTTCCTCGAGGCATGATGAGACGGATCTCTCTCTCTCTCTCTCTCTCTCTCTCTCTCTCTCTCATTAACTTTGAAGCCAGATTTATCTGACAAGCACGAATCAGTGTTCGTTTCTTCAGGTAATGTGCAGTACCATTATGTATCATCTTTGGAGTTCATGGGTTGTCTGTCTTAACCAGAAATTGGAGCAAATAAATCTTGATACACATATCATATGTTACTAATAATAACGTTGATGTTGTTCCCCGACCTTTCTGGTGTACTCTTCATGTCGGCCCCCCATTCTCCTCTTCAGAAGCGTTTAAATTTTGTACGCAATTAATGTGTACGGATTACTTGATTAAAAATTCAAAATACACGTCTGCACTCAACTACCATCGTAGCGTATTTTATTCACAGCGGTTCAGTTTTTGGGTGTCTCATGTCGATTGGATTTAACATTTTGTTTAGTTTCACTCCTTCTTGTTTATACTATCATTACAGTTTAGCTCACTGAACATACGAGTATGTTGGATGCTCCTGTGTTTGATTTGAATATCTGAAGTTTTCTTTTGTCACCTTGAAATTCTTCGCATTGCAAATTCCTACAAAATAATATTGGAGATGTCCTCAAAGGTGGAAATATGTTGCATTTCAACAATATAATGTACATACATGTAGATCAATGTATGCTGTCTGAAGACAACAAACACAGAATTAAACTCCTGGCATCACGGTCTTTTTTCTTTTGAAGTTGCATCAGTGAAAACAAAAATTCACACGAAATGTTTTCAAAAAACGATTCAGTTAGTTGTCGCTTGCACTGTTTTGCAAAGATTTGTTTTTCTTTTCAGCATCACTTG
The DNA here is from genome assembly GCA_016617855.1 of Megalonaias nervosa. Classification (NCBI taxonomy): domain Eukaryota; kingdom Metazoa; phylum Mollusca; class Bivalvia; order Unionida; family Unionidae; genus Megalonaias; species Megalonaias nervosa. The sequence goes on along the minus strand of JAECUM010036452.1, from coordinate 24,311 downwards.
TTCAGTTGAACGCTACTGAAACCATATACAAAACGTCATATAGCTCTTACAAAATGTTCCCCTGTCAAAAAATGATGTTTTGAAGTAGACCAGCAAATTACACGACAAAGTAATATATCTCTGAGACACCTAATTATGCGGGCAAATATTGCCGTCTATGTCAAAGTTAGCACTCTGATACGTATCCATACCTACTGAACAATACAATACTTTCCGTGACTTCTCTGAATATGTTCTAAAGGAATTCGTCTATCATTGTGTCGGAGACAGTTATTGTGTGTTCCGTCTTCTCAAACAGCAAACTGTTCGCACTTATTTACACATTAAAATAATTTTTTTAATAGATATCTGCGATAATATAACATTTAATTTAGAAAGAATGAATACATGACATTGATTCTCTCACAGTGATGCATCTTAAAACGGTAGGCTTTACTTTTCTGAACATACGATGACTGTTTCCGTGTGTGTGTGTGTGTGTGTGTACATGCCCATTATAACCCTCTCTGTAAGATCCGGTGTTTCAAATATCGTAATCCACGTTATTCAATGGTAAGATGTGGCCCAGGAGATCTATATAAGTTTGTGTTGTGAGACACATTTGACATTGCATAACATCTTTCACACAATGTGACTGAATTACGACGGTACACCTTCGTAACTTCGCGTCCTTCTTACCGTAGATCTTCAAACTTTTGAACGTTAGGAAGTGGGGTAAGGATGTATAAACTGGTGTAAGTGTGTGCAGTCTCTTTTGGATTAACCTAGTAGAGATATTATTAAGGATATGTACAAATTAACATCGCGCTACCGTTCTAGCTGTCGATCTGTAACACTCTTTACTTGTTCAAACTAAGATCGTGCTACCCTTCTAGCTGTCGATCTGTGATGCTCTGTATGTGTGCAAAATAAGATCGTGCTACGTCTGTCAATCTGTGATGCTCTGTATCCATACCTTTATTTATCATAGTGACAAACATATCTGTAAGTCTTTATATGTTGGAAAGTATTGTAATGACATAGATATCTGTAAGTCCTTATATGTTAATTTATATCATAATGGCGTACATATGTGTATATCCTTATATGTTGGCTTATATTCTGACATACATATGTTTATATTCTTACATATTGGAATTATATCGGGTTAGATCATGACTTTAACAGATACATGAATGTTCATTTAAGGCGAGCTGACAAATATTTCAGGTCAGTCCTGCTTTTCGCAATGCACTATCGGCAAGACAATCTGTCTCCTATTGAAACATTCACATAATTTATTCCTATCCTTCGGGGGGGGGGATTACTGGTTTTTTTTTTTAAACTTCAATATATTTTAAACACATCATTTTGATTTCACTCTCTGATTCAATACTATATAATTACTCATTTACATTGCAGATGTTTCTACTACATGAAATACTGCTATACCGGGGACATGCCAAACGGTACTTTATTATTATGAGAAGACTGGGTTTTGTACGGTACATCAGCACCTTGGTGGTTATATTGTGCAAACAAATGGCTTGCCAAAGAACACGCCACGATAACCGATCTGGGCTGTTCTGATGGTGGGAACTTCACCCTTCTAGTACCGCGTCCAACGCCTTAACCACTGAGCTAACGCGGCTTGGTCGGTAGAAAGCAGCTGCATATTTAATATGGCTTGCCAGGTTTGATAACTGGCAGATAAATGGTTTCGTTACATTCTCTACGGTATTGACACTACAGCACCGGAGTAACTACATTAATGCATGTGAATATATATGATATATATTCCAATTGAAGGTGACCCCATGTCCCCTCAAACGCAAACATTCGTATCATAGTGAATCGTCCGAAAGTCTCATTGAAGTTTCAAGAAGTTAATATGGCAGTGTACCGTAGACCTAAAATCTCAAAGACCATCTGGTACGTGCCAGGGTAACTTCAAATAAGACCACAGATTCAGTTACATACCACTGCCAAGACAAGCGTTGCCTAATTTGCAAATATATGCCCGAGACCAAATCTTTCAGAAGTTCGACAACAGGAGTCAACAACACGATAAATCAGAAGTTAGGATGATGAGCCAATAATACAATCTATCTTCTGACATGCACGTTCTGTGCCATTCAATATGTTGGCGAAACCATTGATTTCAGAAAGCGAATGAATATTCATAAAAGCCACATTCGCAACACAATCAGCGCGAAAGTCGCCATCCACTACAACTCGAATGGACATTCAGTCGACAACCACTACAACTCGAAAGGACATTCAGTCAAGTCACTCGAAATGGTACCAACTGAATCTAACCTAGGGTGGACAGACATAGAACATATATATAAGGAACAACCCTGGATACCACAATTGAAAACTCATGGGGAAGTTGGCGTAAATGAAAAAAAAATCGAACCTTCCCTTGCAGCCGTGGTGAAGTTACAGCTAGTCATCAGTTTTGCATCCGACCCAAATTTTACGCTAGTATCTACACAAGTAATTACATTATTATTATTATTATTATTATTATTATTATTATTATTGTCCATCATCCCGACAACAATTATCTTAACATCTTTCCTTCCGAACCGCCTTGCATAATCTACCGGGATATAAATTCTGGCGTCGATCTCTCGACGCGTTTTTGTCTCCCTCCTTTATTCACAACTTAGAATTACGTCAAAACATACTGGTTCGCTATGTGATAGACACAAGAACTCGCTCGGCCTATTGTTTCTGCACAACTTTGTATTATTATATCTCTTGTTGTAAATTGCCCGCAGTGATTCTAACATGAATGAGTCAGAATTTTTCGTTGAGTTTGTTTTAAGTATTTGTTTTGTGTATGTATATTGTTTTATTTTCCCCTGACGATGAGCTTGTTTAGCACCGTAGAATAACCGTTTTGAATTTGCGCCGTTATCAATTTCTCTCTCTCTCTCTCTCTTCTTATATATATATATATATATATATATATATGGAGGTATATATGGCGTATGGGTTACATATATATATATGATTCTTATAAGGAAATAACGAAGCACGCACAAAACGGGCAGTTTTGTTTGATTCCTGCTAATAAAGACAGCCATTTGTTTTATACAACAGAAACTATAAACTATACAGGGCATTATTTTACCAATTGTTTGCACTGAATAATTGAATCCTCTCACAGAATCTTTCCACTGAGAAAAGTGCTATTTTATCCAGTCGATCGGAAATCTTCAGTACTTCAAAGAGATGTCTATATTGCTGATATGGAAATTGTATTGGACCAGAAACAAGGTATAACTTATTCATTTAAAAGCTAATATTTTACATAACCCGTCTTTACCTTTTTTTTTCGGCTAATATATCAGCCATCCCCATGTTTACACATTATCAAAATTCGAACGGGCAGTTAGTACGTTTATTCATTCTTATTTCGTGAATGCATAGTCTAGACTTACAGAAATGAATTAGATACTGAGTGTTCAATTTCCATACTCGCTTATAAATCGAGTGAAACTGCAAACAACAAAAATTGTGATCTGCTATAACATAATGCGCCATCATATCAGGCTCTATGTTGCTTGTTCTGCTGATTACTCCTAACAAACTGCACAGACCCAGATCTGACGGAGCATTATGCGACGACAGAGCTGTGTCCCTGCAGTTTGCAGATGAACTCGTTTTATAAGGAAGTATGTAAAGTACCCAAGTCCTTGCATCAGATGCTGACAATTTAAGCTAGAAATGTTTCCATGGAATAAAAATGTACCACAGGATACTAGACCTTGACTGTCTGAGACACTAACATATACGCAAAATTTAGATGGAGGGAAGGACGGACGGAGTACACACACGTATGAACAAGGGTGAATCTTTATACCCCCAACTACATTCGTGATGGGGCATAGCATTTACTGATAGTGCTTAAATATCGAAATACTAATGAAATAGGAACAGGTCTTTCACCTGTGAAGAGTGACGGACAGCTGGTGTGTTCACACGAGGTTTTAAATTGCGATATCATAATTAAATCAACTGACATGTGTCACCGTGAGGACAGCAATAACTCGTAATGGATCGGCCTAATTTACGCAAAGATCAATGCTGTTAGAAAATGAATTACCTTCTGCACAGCCTTTAGGTACGTCAGCTGTTAGATCATTGCGGGTATTTAACCATGTTTGAAAAATAGTGCTGGTAAGTCCTGAAAGCTAATTCATGTTGTAACTAGATCATAAAGAATCTAAGTCATATCGTATTTAAATCACATGGCATCTAAATCGTATTCAATATAAACAAATAATATATCGTCAAAATCATACGGAATCTAAATCAAATGGTATCAAAGGCATATAAAATCTAAGTCATATGGTATCTAAAGTACATGGCATCTAAATCATATGGAATCTAAAATCATATATCGTCAAACTCATATGGAATCTAGATCATATGGTATCGAAATTAAATGGCATCTAAATCACATGGAATCTAAATCATATCGTATCAAAATCATCCTAGTCGAGAATATATTAGAGCACAAGACTAAATGTTCAATTTCAAATAGTTAGGACTATCTGACGTCAGCACAGCCCAATTACAATACCATTGGTGTGAGGAAAATACGAACACAATTCCGTACTATATGCAAGTTAAAACCACAAGGAAACTTCATGCTAACATGCTGGTATTATCTCACATAATTAAACCAGATATCGAAGTCAGCTGCTGAACCTACTGCACGCTCGAAGGTATTATGTCACAAATTAGCAGGCCGCCTTCCTTACGACTGAAACAAGACATAGAATCAAACATTATTAGCTGAGATATTAATTGATCCATAACCATGGAGCGAAAGACAATGATCTCAAGGATGAAAAATTATAGTATTTTATCTTTTATGGACTGACTTAGCTCAATGACATAATTGTTGGATTTAAAAGACTAAAAGCTTGAAGAATCGAGACTCGCGTTCACCGAAATATTTAGCATCTTAATTTGAGTACCATCTTACGTCTTAAAGAGGGACACAGAAACAGCAGATTAAAATATATCTTCGTATTTAAAGTTCAAATCATTTTGTGACCAGGGACCTCGAGTGGCCGAGTGGTCTAAAGCGCTCACCGTTACGGATCACTGCCATCTATCCTCTGTCTGCGTGGGTTCTAGTCTCGGGTTCGGCCAATGTGGGTATGTGAGAAAGCTTGCCTGTAGCTTCTCGTGGGTCGGTGGTTCTTTCCGAGGTTTTCCACTACTTATACTGGCCGTCATGTATAGCCTCTCTTGTGCTGAAAAATGACGTTAAACCCTACAACAACAACAACAAATAGTGACCTCGTATTCTCAGATATTCTCTACTCTCATACTGTTAATACAATACTCGATGTAAAAGGGGAAAATAATAATAATGCTGACAGTTAAAGCAAACTTGATGGATCACTACATCAAAAGCCTTTATCCTATTATGGAACCAATACAAACTTTGTCATTTTCATAGGATTTCATTTTTTCTGGTTGAGTATAAAAGTCATATTTGATTTATTCGACACTGTCTGGTAAAATGAAAATGCTTAGGACAATAGAAGCTCAGATTATCGACTCTGTATTTGTATAGTAGAGGTGCTACGGTAGAACGGGTAGTAGTATGGTTTTGCTTTTAATTAACGATAAAGTTGTCCGAATATTTGAGGCTCCACTGTATGAAACTGTACAGTATCCTTATATAGAAGATAAAACAGTGAACCATTTAACAAAAATAAATACATTTTTACATGATGATAGCTTTGTTAAAAGTATTGAAGGTCTTTGTGGAAACGTAGGTGTTTTTATGGCCTCTCTTATTCGATTTTTGCTTCCTTTCACTGCCAGGTTGTTACACGTGTAGACAAAGCAATCTTGTGAGATATTAATGGAGTTTATATGGGAAATGGTTTAGAATAAAGACAAAAAAATTACATTAAAGCTGGACATAAGAATGTCATATTAAATAAATCTACAGCAGTCCTTGCAGTCTGGTCAAAACAAACGGATTAATAAACTGGCAAAGGATCTCCCGAAAGACCCAACAAATGAAATTACAGTAATTACACGATACACGTCCATATTGCAATGGATATAAATAATTAAACTTGATTCGCCTGAAGAGTTCATCTGGAGTTGAATCGTATGTGACGTATACCCTTAAATTAATGAGTTTCTCTCAGTCAAAGTGAATACAGCCCAATGCGTAATTCAAGGACATGTCATTACAGTAGGTAACATATATTCAAGAAACCAAAATACTACACACTGCAAAATATAAGGAGGATTATCCTTCAAGAAAAGCTGTTTCTTCTGTTTTCATAAGAATGTATCATGTAGATTTCAAAAGCGATATTTTGTCGCACACAAATCAAGTTGTCAATAAGAAGTACACGTATTTTTTAAAACAGTAACAGATTTAAATAGAAAGTCAGTTTCCAATATAATCAGATCATGCAGACTATCTCCATACATAAAGAAGTTTGGTTTAATATATACACGTTAAATCGCATAAATATAAAAAGAAAAATAAGTCACGAAAGATTGTTTTGGTATCCTGACAATAATATTTTATGACAACTGTTGTCCAATCCCCAACATCTGCTAGAAAGTCTCCAGCATTTATGACATATTCTGAATCTATTTTAAGCACCCATGTCTGGGAAACGATATATCTACAATTAATTGGAAACATTACACATATTCATTTAATGTAAAATTTATTAAATTACTTAGAGTAATGTTATATTCACGAGGCGCTAGCAGCAAAAGACGTTTTGTACTTGAGCTGTCTTGTACCCCATGAGGTGCTAGCAGCAAAGGCGTTTTGTACTTGAGTTGTCTTTTATCACACTAGGCGCTAGCAGCAGAAGGCGTTCTGTACCTGAGTTGTCTTGTATCACACAAGGCGCTAGCAGCAAAAGGCGTTTTGTACGTGTGTTGTGTAATATCTCACGAGGTGCTTACAGCAAAGAGCGTTTTGTACTTGAATTGTGTTATATCCCAAGAGGTCCTTGCTGCAAAAGGCGTATTTTATATCAGTAGTGTTATATCCGAAGAGTTACCTGCAGCGCTTACAGAAAAAGGCGTTCTGTACTGGAGTTATTTGGTATCACACAAGGCGCTAGCAGGAAAAGGTGTTTTGTACATGTGTTGTGTAATATCTCACGAGGTGGTTACAGCAAAAAGCGTTTTGTACCTGAGTTGTGTTATATCCGAAGAGGTACTTGTACCAAAAGGCGTTTTGCACTTGAGCAGTCATATCTCGCACGATCAATACGTTCTGTAATTGCGTTGTGTTATATCCCACGAGGTGCCTGTAGCAAAAGGCGTTTTGTACTTGAGTTGTTTTATCCCACAAGGTGCTCACAGGAAACAACGTTTTATACTTGAGTTGTGTTATATTTTACCAGACGCTTGAAGCAAAAGGTATTTTGTACTTTAGTTGTGTGATATCCCAGAAACAGTGGCAGCAAAAGGGGTTTTCCACTCCTGGGTAGTCTTATATCGCACGACGTGTTTGCAGACAAATGGGTTTTGTCATTGAGTCGTGTTATATCGCACGAAGTATGGCTGCGAAAAGACGTTTTGTACTTGAGTAGTTATAAATTGTTTGAGGCGACTCATTGAGGCAAGAGTGGCCGTGTTTCAGTGGTTAGCGTACCGGACTCGTGCACGGTCGTAGATAGAATTTTACTGGGCCCTAGGAAACATTATGCAGTAGGCCCCTGTGAATTGCAAAGTGTAACAATGGCGGGCCCCCTGACCGTTGTGGGCCCCCAGAATTTTATCCAAGTTGTCCTACTCTGTCCGCTGCCATGAAATTGTGACCGAAAGGGTATAGATTCGAATCCAACCATTGGATTGGCCCTGGTAGGCTACAATGACGTGTCCTTGGGCAAGGCACTTTACTTCAAAAGCCTAAATATTTAATAACCTACTTGTGTTGATGTGCCGTAAAACACTAAGCCAAACAAAACCAAACCTAATGGCAAAAAAATACATCACTCAGTCATGAAAATGTGTGTCACTGCTGAGCATTACGTCGTAGTGTAGTGTCGTACGTCATGATGCAAATCAAGGTGATGATCATGTGATGAATAAATGAATGGAGAATGTAAAAAAGCAAATATTTCCTAGACTTCATCACATTTTATATACTTTTTTTGGAAATAAAGATAGGATAACCTGAATCAAGGATGCATCCACACAAAGCCACATAGTGCAAACCATTTTCCTAGGATAAAAAACATGCCATTTTAAAATACAATCCGTCAAATAACCGTGTTTAAAATTATGCTGAAATGTTTTTGAATAACTGTTTCATTGTGTAATATATGTTCGTAATAATATCACTTTGAGGAGACACGTGTTGGCTCCATTACTCCGAAGAAAATCGGCGAGCACTTTTTGTCCAATCTTCAGGATGTTTCTTCTATCAGCTTACCAGACCACAACTCATACTCTGCCTGAAAAGCAATATGGATGACTTTCGCTGTGTATGTGAGAAATTAAACATAGAATTTTATGAATCATAATAATGGTAGAATACATAAAAAAAGAAAATCATTACGGTTCATATACCATATCCAGATTTATGGTGTCTGTACATTTTACAGAATAAAGTCACCGTTTAATTAGACAAATCAATCACTCACAGGATTGTAAGTTACATTACGTACTATCGATGAACTTAGACCGCATAGATTTCCAGTAACTAGCACTTTGCAAATTGGAAGCTAATCAGGACGTTACTTGATGAAAATTATCAGCTGTATTCCAGACAAATCACATTAAACTCACCCATTCCTAATGCTACAGATAGGTTAAAAGTGATTAGGCAATCTGTACCTTGACTTCATACGAGGTATTTTTAATAACGGAAATAAAAAAAATGAGAAGAGTCACAATTGTGGATGAAACCATCATTTGTATGACATTAGAAACCTTTGATTTACACCAAGAACTGAATTATAAAATATATTTCTGCAGGTTCTTCACAAAAATGCCATGCAGGCCAATGGTTTATTAGAGGTAGTTTATTTGAATTACTCGTTCTAAGAAAGCAATTTTTGTCATATTTCCCAGGCAAGTATATCGTCATCGTTATTGGTGGCAGATATTGAAGATGTCGGGGAATTCTTGTAAGAGATATTGAAACTGCTTGGTAATAACAGGCACTTTCGCATAACACCCATTCATTGCATAAGCGTTTTGATACGTACGCGTAACACCCATCCATTGCGTAAGCATTTTTATTGTCTAAGCATGACTCCTATTGATTGCATAAGCGTTTGATGTCTAAGCGTGACACGGATCCATTGTATAAGCGTTTTGATGTGTAAGCATAACACCCACTCATTGCATAAGCGTTTTGATGTCTAAGCGTAATACCCATCCATTGCGTAAGTGTTTTGATGTCTAATAGTAACACCCATAAATTGCATAAGCGTTTTGATGTCTAAGAATGACACCCATCCATTGCGTAAACGTTCTGATATCTAAGCGTAACTCCCATCCATTATATAAGCCTTTTGATGTACAAACATGACACCCATCAACTGCATAAACGTTTTGATATCTGAAAACATGCGCTATGAAACAAACCTTATTTGTATTCTACCCTGGATAGATTTTGCAAATCAGTGTTTAAATACTGTTCAGAATCATTACATAAGGGAACCCTTCAGACAAATTAATGATTAGAATGACTTTCTTTTCTGTACACTTGATTTTGGTTAATGATCTTTCCTTTCCTGCGTTAAAATCTGTTTGGATATTTTCTGGGCACATAGGCCTCATAATCGACTAGGCTTTGCTTCGAAACTTCTTTAAATATTTCGGAACCATTTGCTGAATCTAGGATGCAAAGTTTTTAATCAAAGCTTTGTTAACGTACAATGCTGTTCGGAGGCCTCTGCTTTCAATAACATCAACCACTGCAGTGTACGATAACTTTTGTATTTTTTAAAATGTAACTCCCTCACAGTATTCCCGCAGGCAGACATTAAGCGGTAAGAAAGAAATGTGATAAGATCAAATACACGATCTTCAAAAACTCTTGAATACACAAGAGAGTCAAGCATTGTTTATCTTTATAATGGCTGTAGGTATCAATCTAATGTGATCGTAGATTATTTATCTGATGCTGCATCAAAACATGAGTTACATATCCTACTAAAGATAATATTTGTCTAGGCATATTTCCATTAATTATTTTACATTGTTTTAATATTTATTCCAAGCTGCATATGGAATTGCTGAAGGTTACGTCCTCGGCTAGGTTTTCCGTACAAGAAAGGCCTGCAGGCGCTACTTTCATAATCGGACATTTTCTTGAATTCTTTGTACTAAATATTTTTAGCGTTAAGAACTTTCTTATCAATGCTTTATGGGAACGTATTATATTAATGTGGATTTGTGTGATATTTAATGATCAACATGCCAAGCTGATACAAAGAAAAGTTTATTTTGTAACGAAGCGAAACAACTTTGAAGCTTTGCCTGTGTATCTGAATCATTGGCTGCAGTTGCCGAAGCTGTCTGGCAATTATTGTAGTGGATATTGAAGGTGTCCCGCAATATCAATAAATTTCACGCAAGAACCATCCTTCAATCATTTTGATTTCTAAAACATCAGCAGCAGCATCAACTTTAATATTTGAAATCCTGAGCCAAGTGCGCAGGAACGTTTATGTTGAAGAATCATAGCAAAAGAGTCCTTCATAAATTTGAATGACGGAATAAATAAATCCCTCTTTTATTTACACTGCTCTGAAGATCTTTCTGGGCCAAAGCGCTTATATGTTCCTTTTTGAATGAACCACTAACTCAGCTCGGCATCTTAAGGATGGGAACATATACTTTATGTATAAACTCATGCAAGACCCAGACTGGTTCAGTGCAATTTACCATTTCTATTTGATGGTCATTACCTGCAGTAAACGATACATCTGTAATCTTGTGTCTTTGGAAATGGTACCCTTCTACAGAATGCAAGCTAATTACATGTAAGTCAGGGAATAAACGATGAAAAATAAGCACGATGTTCTAAAACCTGGACATCCACACTAGTCGAATGCAGTTTATCGCTGAAAACGACGCCATTAAATATTTACGCCTTATGTTGCATGGAAATATTTATGAAAGACAATGAACGGTAATCTTCGTGCAGTCAGTTCTCATGAGATTAATACTACATTTAATAGTGGATCCGCTCCGTATCGAAATTTGGTATCTCTGAAACACAACCATGCCAAAAGTTTTTTCATAGATGACGGGCTGCAGGGCTGGGGCTTTTCGTAGGGAATGTACTTTAATTCTTCGACTAAAACTTAGGAGCTTAGTAAATCTCCTTTCCGGCAGAACAGTGCACGTATCACATAGTTTCGTGGACACATACAATCGTAATTTACTTGCTTAAACTTTTATATTAAAGATGTGTGTAGTAGGTTGGTTGCGTGCAATTTTATGAAACAACATGCCATGCAGATATAAACAATGGTTTTCATTGTCATCAGGACGCACCTTTGAATCCTGGCATGTCTACCTCCATTATACACTAAAGATGACGGGCTATTGTTGTGGCAGACATCGAAGACATGCACTGACAATCAATATCACTGAATACACATACACACTTTTACATTTGTGAATCTAAATTCATTTTTAAATGATATTTATGTCAAAGTAGTACTCACAATCATTGCATAAAAATAATCCATGCATCTCACACCTCATACACCTTCAGAATAAATCGCTGCAGTAAGGATGTTCTGACCATTTGGGCATTTAAACGTTAACACATCATCTTTTAGTACACGAGCAAACTGATTGAATTCCACCTTACTTCCTCTGGCACCGAATGGGAATCGAATCAAAGGCAAGGGAAAAACAACCAGTCTACGACAGCCGATTGAGATGCTCTTCTTGGTGATGCCATCAGTATGCTGTGATGCTGCCGCATGCTATCGTCTAAAATCATCAGCCATGTGTTCCATCACTGCAAGTAAAGAATTCCTGATTTTTTTCCTTATACGTATTTGGCGCAATCTTCACATTCTGTACTAAAGCCATTTCTAGAAAAGATCGCAGCCAATGCAACAGAAATTGACTGTAATGCAATTATCAAAGAGTACGGTTTTCTCTAACCACCAAATTAAGCCTTTTTTACCAAAGGGAGATAAACCACCGTGAGGATTAAGAAAAAGTAGTTCAAATAATTTGATGACCATTCCTGTTTGTCATAAATCTGCTATAAGGAATATTCTCCTCCGTGTCACTGTTTTGAACAACCTTTTGAGTCGAAGTGGCGCTCTATTCGTCTGGGTAAGTGTATAGTCATATAGACATCACTACACTAATTAAGCCAAACAGCTAGAGTTGACGCTCTATTATAGCTCCCAAGAAAATAATTACTCTTTTGTCTTTATTTTTTCTGGGGATTCGCTGAGCAGAAATGAAAGTTACTTGTACTGAATAAAAAGGCAACACTAAAGCCTCTGCAGAAATAAAACGTGTCATGAATTCAGCCTATTGGCTTTAGCGTAGGATGACAAACGATCAAGTTTTTATTCGGTCAGTTCCGTAAAGGTAACATGCATTTAAAGTTCCGGTTATGTCATTCCAATGGAACTATTTTTAAAATATGCAATATAGCCTATGCTAATTAGTTATTAATATAATTAAGAGAGTCTTATACATCTGAGGAAGCAAATACACCCTCATAAAAAATGTGTAAAATGAACGAAATATAATGTAATGATACTTCGGATAGCATGAAAGGAACGTCCAAAATCGTTCTGTAAACTAGGCATCCTAAATACACTTACGGACAATATTTTAATGCATGCAAAAACAACAAATAACTAGATCTCTGACTTGATGTGCATCGGACAGATACGCAATGCTAAAAATATATTTTTATCTTAAAAAGTGGGAAATATTAGACTTTGACGAAATTTTTTCCTTAAATTTCACTTTTATAAACATCAGTGTGTCGCAAGGCGGTATTGCTTTGAATGTATTCAGTAGCATTCAAACGGGGGAGGGGGGAGGGGGGCTGAATGGTGGGCCATCATGTATTTAAAAATTAATACGGATGCATGCAAAACTTGATTGCATAAAATGCTTTTTTTTTCGGGTACTGCTATAATACAAAATGGGACGCATGTGAGATCGGACAGTGGCAAATGTTTTCAGGAACTGGCACCAGAATTGGAGTAAAGATCGGCCTGTCTTGTAAGAGATTATGAAATCAGACATTTAGTGACAATTTCCATATAAACGAGTTTGACATTCAAGATGACACAACGCTGGGTGGGGATCCGGGTCTTGTCAGATGTACGGAATATTGTAAATTGTTTGCTCTGGAGGCATACAATTCTAAAATTCATCGTTTTTCCACAATTTAAATACCTAACAATCGAAAATGTACATACACATGATTTTGATATCAATGTGTGTATGCCATTTTATGGCAACTAATATATATGTAGTTTTGTGCTTTTGAATACGGTAAATGGATCTCAGAACTTTTAATATTTAATCTTAGGTGCGCAAAAGTGATATACCTTTTCGTATCTATATATTGATAAAAAAAGAAGCAAAATATCTAACCTTTTTGGTTTTCTTGTTTTCATAGTATCAGCCTGGTTGGAGATGGTTTAAAAATGCCAAGCTGGTCTGTACAGATAAACTAGCTTATTTTTCAATAAATGTATTCAGACTAGCTCAAACATATCAGGGGAAGTTAATATTTTGATGATTACGGCGGTTAACAGCAGTATTTTGACTTTACATTTGTCATCAATCGTATCACATGACACAGCACTTAGATCGCAGTCTTGGAAGAAAAACTGAATTTGAAACAAACTTAATTGCATTACATTCATCCAGTTTGGCAGCTGTTCTTCAGTCTTGCTACAGATAGAGAAAAACAATTTTGTTAAATAATTGATTGTTCTGACATCTCTTCAGTGTTTCTTTACACTAATTGAGCCATTCTGCTGTTATGGCAAAAACATTTTAGTGCCTAAGAAAATCATTATTTATTTTTTTCTCTTATATTTCGTGTAGATTTGCAAGTCAACGAAGGATGTTATTCGCATCCAATAAAAAGCAGCATTAAATCCTAACAGAAAATAAAATATTTATTTGAGATAAGCCTCTTGGTTTTTGCGTAGGATGGCCAATCAAAGAGTGGCTCTGAAGGTCTAGTAAAGGTTATTCGCACCATAAATTCCAGTCGTTTCATTCAAATGTTGCAACTATTTACAGAAATGCACTATAATTTCCTAAAACCATTATGACACTCTAATAATGTGTAAAGGAAAACAATCTATGGAAAAGATTTGGGAATGCTGATTTCCAAGAAAACTGACTACCAGTAGATGCCGTCATTAAACTTAGGTTTATTTGAGGAAAAAAATCCCCAAGTTGTAGCCATCTTGAAATAAAGTGAAAATCAATTTGAGATTGGAGGCCAGATTCCTGGAGATCACATGGAGACGTTATTGCAATTGATGCAAGTAGATAATCAATGCAGTGAATATTCTGTCTCATTCTTAGAGAGTCCATGTATACAATGTGAATGTTTAGAGACAAAGAGACCATTTGTTTAACCTTGAAAAGGACAAAAGAGCATCTATTTTATCCCCAAGGACACTATACTTTGCTATGGTGTTCGGCTGATGATCAAATATTACATACATGACATCCATATATTAAGATGTGTGTGGTTTGCATCCTTGGTATATTGATAATGCGTTACAGAAAATGACAAAAGTCAAAGGTTCTTGTAAATAGGAATCATTTGAAACGTTTAAAGTAACACACATGGCTCAATTTAAATGGAACGTAGATGATAATTTAGAAATCATCCGGCTGGACAGACAGAGACTGGGAACGAAACGAAATGTAATTAAATTTGGGTACGGTTTAATTACAACTTCCTATCAGCAATTTAGACATCAAATAGCTCAGTGAGTTGGAATAAATGAATATAATAATAACTGAATTGGATGAGTTGGGGCTTAATGCTATCCGAACATTTGGGTTTTCTTTGGACGAATTTAGGCAAACCTGTCATGGGTTTTTCAAAACTGGCCACAAATTCTAAACGTTTCTTTTGAGCAGGAAACTAAAGTTCAGCCACAATTATCAAACATAATTTAATTTGATAGCTTTACTCAGAACATAAATTTAGTTATTATATGCTCATTTTTGTCTTCGTTAACTTTACATTGTCAGAATCGTGCAATATTTTAAGATATTGCACATCTTTGTATTGCACTCACGTGCACGACACGTGTGTCCAGTAGTGTATTAGGAACTACTTTGTAAACAAATCATGTACACTCATGTAGTAGGCGCTTTACGTTTTGGTTGATTAAATTCGTTTTTAAATGAACTAAAGCAGATGTTTCGTGGACTGCCACATACCAGCTGCTTTGCCACATTCCGCGTTAACTTTCTTGATACAATGTTTCGGATTTAAGGTAGCAATAGAAGCCAGACAGGTCATAAAATTGCTGGGTCCCTACAAATAACACGCAAGTGACAAGGCATAAACTGTCGTCTTTAGCTGGTAATAAGAATGGCAAATGTATATTTACAGTTTTACATCCTGAATTTCCTCAAAATGTACTTTCTTAGTTCTGCAAGTCCGAATTATATGAGCCATGTCATGGGTTCTAAAGCTTGATTACACATTTCGAAATTGTACTGTAATTTCGACTATATTCCAAGTGCAATTACATCCTCCTTACTACACTCAAAATGAAATAAACATTACATTCCATAGCGTCTTTTTGATAATTACAATTGAAAGACTGCATATTTTTCCCACATTATGATTCCAAACATTAAATGACAGAACAGAAACACACTTGCAGATGTCAACACGCTGCACCCTCGCTGCTGAAATCAGATGTACTTCCTGTAGAATTGACACAGATAAATCCAGTCATTATCACGAAATTTAGCAGAATCGACAAAAATACCAAATTCTATTCATTCCAGACTAAATGGAAAAGTTGTTACAATGCTCATTCATTCACAATATGAATCTAAATTTCAATTTTAAGTAGACCAAAACGCCATTTTCTTTTCAAAGTGATGTCTAGCGCGCGACTCAATTTAAATTTATCTGGGCGGAGTTATGTGCGTATTAATAATATTGTTGTGTACTGATGAATCCGCGCTTGTGTATTTAGTTTGGAATACATCATAAATTCAGTTACTTTGTTTCTTGCAGTGTATTTTTGTTTATATAATTAAGCCTTAGGTAGAATTAGAAAATGAACATATAATAAAAAGGTTACTGCATTTGTATGGGAAAATATGAACTCGTTTTGTCGGATGGATATACTGCACTCTCAAGGTCGTGCAGTACATCCATCCGAAAAATTCGTTCATATTTTCCCATACAAATGCAGTAACCTATAATCATGGAAATTTCAGATTTTCCGATAATCCTTTTGTTCCCCCAAGTTTGAGCCCGAGTTGAAAATATCTACTCGGGTAGTTCAGATAATAAGGGACCCAACAGTTTTTTTTTTTTCAGTGGACTTAATTTTATAGGGTTAGGAATTCTTCAGTTTATTTAAACACTGTTAAAATATGTTTCTTCTTTGTTCCGAGTGTTTATGCAAACGTTTTAACAAGAGTACCTACAAGGTACTGGTGTTCTATTGGACGGAAAGAATTTCCAAGAATTCAAGATAATAAGATTTCTTCTTGTTTACTGTTGAGTGTTGAAACCATCCTTGATATTCTGCAGCAATAACAAGATTTTGAAAGTAGGTGACGTGGTGGACAGGTTGGATAATACGATTAGCATCATTATCATTAAGGACTAACAAGGTATCATAAGAAGTCGATTGGTGAAAACCCCATAATAATATAGTCATCTATTTGTGAAGATTAGAGATAAAAGTATTTTTAAGACAGCCACAATAACAGCTATATCTAGGGTCATATTTTATCATTTTCGTTTAGGACCAACTATATACCATGTTAAAATTACTTTCCATTTAAGAGGAGTCGCTATTACAACATTTTCAATATGGCCACTGAAGTGGTCAATCTTGAACGTCAGATCAGCACCCTTTTAACTAAGGACTAACAAGACAAAATAAGAAGTAATATTTTGAAAACGCATGTTCATATGACTTTCTGTTTTGGAGGGGTAACAATAAATAACGAGATTTTCAAGACTGTTACCATTGTGACCACATTGGACATCAGAGTGGCACTATTTCCATTTAGGACCAAAAACATGGTAGCATGTCTTCTGGGGAAAGCAAAATGTCGATAAAACCAGACATCGACGTAGCGATAATAAGATTTTCAATACGGTCATTGTGGCGGCCATATTAGAGACCATACCATAACCATTTTCATTTACAACCAATTAGACATTATAAGATGTCTTTCAGTGAAAACCCTATCCTAATATTATCATTCCTTCGGGAGAAGTAGTGACACAAAGATTTTCAAGTTGGTCACTGTGGTGGTCACCTGGATGTTTGTAAAACCCCATGTATATATAACCATCTATTCAGAAATAATGACATTACAAGATTCCAAAGATGGCAGCAGTAGTAGTCATACTGAATGAACCAATGTCACCATTTTTATATAGGACCAACTTGACATTCTAAGGAGTCTTCTTGTGGAAACCCCATGTCGATAATATTTGTTCAGGAGCACCTATATCAAGATTTTCAAGATGGCTGCCGTTGCGACTACATTGAACATCAGACTGACACAATTTTTATTTATGACAAATTAGCTATCAGAAGAAGTCTTTAAGTGAAGACCCCATGTTGATATGCCAATCCATTCAGGATGAGTTGCATGAACAAGATTTTCAAGATGGCTGCCGTTGCGACCAAGTTGGACATCAGACTGACACAATTTTCATTTATGACGAATTAGCTATCATAAGAAGTCTTTAAGTGAAAACCCCATGTTGATATGCCAATCCATTTAGGATGAGTAGCATGAACAAGAGTTCAAAGATAGCTGCTGTTGTGAAATATATTGAAAGTTAGTTCGGTATCAGTTTCATTTAGGACCTAATAGACACGATAAGAAATCTATAGTGAAACGTCATACTGGTATAACCATCTATTATGGAGACGTAGCAAGAACAAGAGTTGAAAAATGGCTGCTGTCATATGGTATATCTAAGCTTCTCCATTTTATTTAGGAATAAACCACAATATTAAATGGGCTGAAGATCATGCTAAAAGCCTATGACCGGCCTAACGAATAAAACGATCAGGAATAGGCAAAGCTGTTGTCTAATAGTAGAATGTGTGTGTGTGTGTGTGTGTGTGTGTGTGTGATTTGGGATTTTTAACGTATCCTTAACAAGTTTGCAGTCATATGGCTACGATGTCTGCAGTGTAGCAGTTTTTATAGTGATGTCTAGCACTGGGGCATCATGCCGCAGACATGTAGCATGATGTCCCACCTGTCTCATTAGCCTAACAAAAGGCCGACCAGTCCTAACACTAACCTATTAATGCTGAGCGCCAAGCGAGGCAGCTGTTAGTACCATTTTTATAAGTCTTTGATCTAACTCGGGCGGGGTTCGAACCCGCGACCTCCCGCATCCGAGATGGACGTTCTAACCACTAGACCACCGGAGCGGTCGCCGTAAAATGATTATTATTTATGAAACAAGAAAACTAATTAAACAAAACTTTAGAAAAGACAGTCAATATTTTAGGACTTTATAATTTTCCTAGATGATTAATAGAACTTAAGTTTTCACAAACTATACTCAGCTGATTCTTGCACATACTGTACATATAGAATCAAACCATGTTTAATAATTGAAGAAAAACCCAAAACAATAAAAAAAATCTCTGGTTATTATGTAATGTTCATTCAAGTACATACATAAAACAGAAGAGACATAAGTACAATTTATATACCTTTTCTGTATTTAGTAGAATGTGTTTTTCTCAACCTAACTTGACTGGTTCCTAATCGTTTGCTACAAAGACGTTCCATTGCATATTTAAATATAGTCAGCCATAAAAAATTAGCACCAATGGTGGTATGTTTGGACTGCAAAATTCCTAAAACTATATTCCAACATGACAGCTGGCTGAATATTGATAGCAGACGGACTGACGAGCATCAATTTATAAACTAAAAGTGCTTTGGAATCTGGCCAAAAACGAAAATTTACTCATTTGTTATTGCCTCAACATCTAGCGGTACCGATAAAATAATGATGTATGTCATATACTTACGTGACATAATAAAGTTTTTTGATTTTTTAAATATTTTCTAATAAACCCCATACAGTCATATACACAAAAGTCTTTGATAAAGCTATTTTTTCATATCGTTTTAACGTTATTATATTTAGTCGTTGATATCTGCATAACCCACACATATATCAGTTGCAGATAGTACTTTTTCTGATTAGAGGACGATTATAAATAGAATTATTTTCTTCCCATTGAATGCATTACAAGAAAGTGCCAGGTCACTGAACTTTAACCTCATCATGCGCGTTAGTGCAAAAGGGAAAACGTTCGTTTTGCGCATTTGTCATTCAGACATGTTGTAGTAAAGATGCCAATTTTGCTGTGATGAAAACTTATATTGTTTTCATTTCTATATTGCAGATGAAGTCATGCAATAAAATTCCAGTCAGTCGATTGAAGTCTTGCAACTTTATTTCGAACCATGTGACTTAAATATAATACAATTTGACTTTAGCCAAGTTTGATTTAAAAGAAGAGACTTCTTTGGTCTCTAGTGCGTCGTTATAAAAGTGTTTTACTTTACAATTTAGTTTCTCCTCGCCAAGAGATTTTTTTGTCCTCATGACATGTTAACTAAAGCATCAAACAAGTGTGTAGAGGCACCATTACATGAAACACCACAGCGCATGCGTCGAATCATTGTGGGAGACATTAAGTCAGCAGTTCTGAAAGTCATGCAACCCACTTTGAGATTCTCAATGCCGCTCTTAATAGCAATATTAACATATAGTTGTTACATCTGATTTAATATTGATCCCCCCAAAATGAAATCTGTATGTCTGGTACAGGAACCCGAGCGCGGCAGACAAGCAGAAATAGTGAAAACTCAGCCATCGTAACATATCATCTACTCCGCAATATTTGTTGTCTTATTAACAAGATCTTAACCACAGAAAGCTGAATCGTATGGCAAGAAGATGCAGACTATCGCAGTTCCGGAAATAAAGTAAGTGATCTAGATCCTCAAAAAGTAAACAGCTTTGACTTCCGATAACCACGTGTGATTTAATATACATTGTGGTTTCTTGACGATGGTCTAAATTCCTGGAAATTAAACATATCTTAATGTCAATAACAGCCTGATACAAGTTTTACACTGCTTATATTGCGTATTGTTTGTTAACTGTGTTGAACACATTAATCATTTCCCTCACATTATGTGTGCTTTTTTCATGAAAAGTGATACTCAAGCTATAAACTGTATGCCAGTACACGCCTTCAGAAGTTAAATGTTATTTGTTATGTATTGATTGAAATATAAAGAAAAGAATATCAGCAGCAATCATAAATTATTTGGAATTGACATGTTGTACTCAAAACGGTACTTCAAGCGCTCTTATGACGCAAGAGTATTCGTTTTTATTATCATCGACAATTCATTGCTTTTAGCGCTTTTTGTCATTTCATAATTACCGGACGTGAAGAGATAATGAAGCAGCATTTTACAATTAGTTTGCACTAGGAAAGTATTAAGTTTATAAAGATGGAAATAAATAAACTTCCTACGGATATGTTCTTCCCTAAAATAACCACCAATTATATGTGATACACGATTTCTTTCAATTTAAGTTTGCAAACAAAAACTACTTTATTCGAGTTAATTGAGCAATTAATAAGCATTGCCAGAATGGAGGTCGCCCACTAGATGGTGTATGTGGTCCTATAGACCTTGGAGCTCTTGCAACAGGGAACCTGTCTAGAAATCTCATAGAATACTCCTGCCATCTGGCAACCAGAGCGATGGATGAGATCCATTTCTTCAGATAAAAGTGGTGATTTTCTGTAAACATGAATAAGGTGATACTTTTCGAATATTAAAGTATATAACACTTTGATGATGTTCAGTATATTCTAATATATTCCCTTCCCATTTGTGAACTATACTTTACTTCTCAGTTAAAAAACGCACACGTGTTAAACATCGTAAGGTTTATTGATTCAACATGCAGCCCATGAAATCTTGCAACATTTCACAAGGAACGCAATCTCTGTAATAACCATATTAACGAGTCCCTGCATTAAAAGATCTTTCAAAATGCACCATAAGGTAGCATGCATTCTAATTTCGACCTTTAGCTATATTGCTATTGTTGTGAATGGCCCCAAAGATCTATTCATAATTTTTAAACATGAAGTCCTTAATTGGACATAGTAGTAAGACTATTTCTATTACTTTATCAAATGACTTCTTTCAAAATTTGTTGACATAAAGTAACTCATGGAAAGTATTAGACAACGAATATCGATTTCATGCGCTTCACAATTAAAAACATTTAGTCGCGTGCAACGTCCGTGCGGATTGATAATAAAATGTCATTTGGACAGTGTACATTCATTAAAATTCAATTTCAGTGTGAGTTAACGTGGTGTTTAATGACGAAACCTCCACAAGACGTGATAATCACCAATATTCAACATGGCTATGTTCCTTATTTGCATTTACGTAGTTGTTAAATGCTTATGAATTAATATTTCATTTTTAATGCGATATATAAGCTTGCAATTTTGCCGCATTATTCAACTAATATTCAGGAATTATGAGTATTGTTGCATTTTAGTAAGGTCTTGTGACAGATTCCAACGACTCATTTCATTCGTATGAAATGATATGATCGTACAGCTTACTTCCAGTTATCAGCATGAACTCTGTACCAGTTGTAGTATCATCTATGAATAACTGACTCTATTGCATGTTCATTCAATGGCTTTCTTGCTCCAATGATAATAAAGCATGGATGCTCTCCACAATATGGTGCAGTGGATGAAAGTTTGATTCAACATGCAGGTGTTTTAAGTCCGATAGTTTCCAAAACTAGGTCAAATTACATAGCCATACGCGCATGCCTAGCTTATGTCAAATTAGATTGCAAATGTGTTTTAAAGTCCTTCAAATACTACTGAACGAAAACAAAATTAGTGACGGATGCCTGGATTGGATAGAAAGCAACACAATTGGGAAATAATATACACCATATCGATAGATATGATGGGCAATGATTGTAAAAAAAAAATACACCTTCTAAGAACAAGAAAACTGCGGCTCCGTTCCATTACAGTTGCAATTGCAACTAATGTTTCCAGGAAATTTGTTTTGCAATGAAACTAACTGCTATGGCCCTTTTGAGCATTTCAATTAAACTCGCGATTATTTTCCTGGACTCTGTTTTCTTATCGATATTAAATCAGAACATAAATTTGGCCGAACATTCAAAGACATTGCTTCGGTATGCCTCTATAAATACATATACATAACATGAATTTAACATGACATACACATTGGGGATCGTTTTATATTATTTCTGAAACTAGCTAAAATACAAACATATTATCCGATCACGAATGCGTTTGTTTATAGACAACGGAACAAAAATGCCAATCACCTTATCGACGTACTATACAGGTTTTCGTTTTTCCCTAGGCGGTAAGTAAAATAGTTTCCGATGTTATCAATCGTTAGATTGTTGTGAATGCAAATGAAACATAAATTCACACTTAAAATGCAACCTAGCTTGTTTTTAATGACCGAGCAAAGCTAGGTCATTTAAAACGCAGTGTAATTATCGATTACACAGCTCGTATGTAATAGATTTTAATAGCCTGAGCAATCATTAATTGCCATGCAGAAACTGATACTGGAAACGAAATTTTGGCCAAGTTTCGAGCTATTTTGATTTTTCATTTTCTTTTGTCTTAAATCGGAATTATAGCTAGTATTGTGCTGACATGCTATTAAACCATAATGCACACATACGTGCATACATACTGTGGACAGAACATACAAGACATCAAAAATAAAAAGTACGTTATTTTCTCTGATATCGAAATAGAGAAACTGTAAAAGTTGATAAACACATCTATTAATTTTGCTTTCCGTTGCTTTATAGCACTGTTCTTAGAATTTGCTTCAGAGGTTATTGTCCGCCATGGAATCCAGATTTTAATGGATGAAAATCACAAGCTTTGAGTAACCATGGAATGAGAGCCAGTAGTACTTGTACTTGCACAGGTCACAGGTCAAGCATCAGTAATTACCATGATTGGCCACTACAGCTGATGTGTCACATGCAGTGTATGTAGTCAGCTCATCTAATTCCTATATTAATACTCATTAATATGGAATATATATATAGTATGTAGTATGTACGCTGTATCAATGATATACCACGAGATGTATAAGTTTTTCATTAAAAGAAAACGAGGCTTGCCGAGTTTCCTTTTGATGAAAAATTTATACAACGAGTGATATATCATTGATACAGCGTACATACTGTACATATATTTTATTGATATCACATACAAAGACATTTATTTGCCCTTTGAACGGAGTTAAGATGTACTACAGGCAGCTGTGTATTGACCTAGTGAATGAACTCACATCCCCGAGTGTGTCCGCTACAAAATGTAGTTCTATGCCTTTTGTGGCTATTCACAATCACTTTGTATATTGATAAGTTGATTGTTCTCTTTTTTTAGTTTCTATTTTTCTTCACATTGATTAAATCAATATTATACACACTTATGATTTAAACATGAAAGATCGTTTTAATAATAAAAGTAAACCGCTACAAACACTTGGTTAGCTACGCCATTCACATGAACGCTAAGACATTCACCTAGCGGCTCATGGAAATTAATGTGCAATAGAAACTAAGTGAAATGAGGAACCAGCAAGAGGTAATTAAAATATTTTAATATATTTACAGTTGATCTAAGTCATTATTCTACTTTTGTAACAGTAACACCGACCATAAACTCTCTCTCTCTCTCTCTCTCTCTCTCTCTCTCTCTCTCTGGTCGGTTTAACTTTAACACACACACTCTCTTTCTCCCTCTCTCTCTGATCGGTTTGACTTTAAAACTCTCTCTCTCTCTCTCTCTCTCTCTCTCTCTCTCATCCTTTGGTCGGTTTTACTTAACTTTTACCATCATTCATAAGTCCAGAGATATCGTGGGATGACACAAACGAAAATCCTCAACGTTCGTCATTCATAGATTTTAGCCCGTATGTTGCTGCGATGGTCCAGAGAG
>JAECUM010036451.1:0-27827 GCA_016617855.1 Megalonaias nervosa | reverse complement strand
TTTATCCAGTTTTACAAATACATATTCGCAACCTATGGTGAATCTTCCCAAGTGTACTTTCTCATGTGTAAATATTTTGCCGGAATTTGTCCACCTTCTTTTTCTTTTCCCCGATGCATTCATACTCGAAACATTCACAATTTTTGCATGTATGGTCTTGTAAAATTAGTTAGCGATGGAACAATTAAAAGAAGATAAAGGGATACACTGCATTGGGGAAATAGACATGGTGTAAAATAGGACCATATTTAACCTTTACCAGGCCTTGATTAAGAGTCTCTTTGTGTGATTCAAAGTTTCATGATAAAGTCTTGGGTCAGAAAAGTTGCGATCGGATGACAATTAGCTTTATTTTGAATGAGGTGTCAAGGTACTAGCTAGTCAGTAATGGTTTGACACAATGTGAAATCTTACCATACACCCCCAGCTTCTTCAGCTCACAGGAGATAGGCTGCAGCTGCACATAATTACGATAATCTTCGCAGAGAATCAATAGTGAATGGAACTAGTTTCCAGTTTTAATAGACGATGGTGTAGTTTCAATGGAAGCAAGAATACAATCAACGACACACAGTATACATCCGCCCCGTATTAAACAGTCATCTATGTAGGTACTAGTAAGGCATAACTACCCTTGAGATTATTGACCGGAAGAATCTCATAGACCTGAAACAAGTGTAAAGGTATGCAGTCATAAACTGAACTTAATATGCAGAAACCATTAGCTTCTTATTAGACTTTCCATGACCTTAGAGTCACCAGGATATATAGAGTTCTATATTACACAAATGCCAACCGGAAAGAAAATCGGGACAAATTCTTAATTTTGGGGTCAACAGTTCAGAAAAATGGTTCTTGAAGAACAACTTTTGTTCTAGACGTTTCGTGTGAGGCAAAATGACTTTGACCTTTGAACTGTTGACCACCCCACCCCAAGTCCTCTTCTATACTGTACAAATTTCAGTCACGTTTCGTGGACGAGGACTAAAGTTCTTATGCAGAAAGAACCATTATCGTTTTCTTACTGTCACAGGGGCCTCGACCTTCATTCGTTTGACACCGAAGTCACAAGGTTTCTCCCGTACCTCGAGAACAAGTCATTTGCAAAGTTTGGTCCATGTCTGTGATGCGTAACTCACCATTTTTCTTATTTCAGTCACAGTGACCTTGACCTCTAGTATTTTGACCCCACACTCAATTGGCATGTCACTATCACTACATGCAAACAATCCGCAATATCTGGAGCTATTCTGTGATGTTGAACTAACGATATGCGGAAATCATTTTACTTTTTTCAGTACTAGTGACCTTATCCTTTGAGAGTTCTATCCTCACAAAGGTCAGGCTTCTTTTTTATTGACATAAACAGTTATAAAGCAGTCGTGTTGAAAAGGAAACGTTTTGTGAATTACAGACGGATAGACAGACGGACATACAGGAACATAGCTTAATATTGTCGATTGTTAAAAGACAAACTGCACTTAAGTAAATGATTAAAAATAGTTTATATCACGTTGCATTGCTATCTAAAAAATGTATATTTTGAACTGTTGGGAACTTGCCAGTCGTATTTTGTTATCGAATAGTAATTTCATATTAGTAAACTTTCGTACACTGCTGACTGAATTACGTGTAGCATTTAATTTCCATATGAAAGATTAATTTTTTTTCCGAGATTTATAAAACATTTATCATCAATCAAACACAATTAATAAGGAAAGGAAATTAATAATAAGAATGCAAATCATAACTCAGCACTAAGTGATGACGTATTGGATACCAATTAATTAAAATATATGTAAATAGGTAGAACTCCTATGGCACCTGGATATTTATGCACAAAAGTTAGATACTACAATTTTATATTTGCTGGTCTAAGTTTGAAACAAAAATCAATAATTACTTTGAACTGTTGTTAATGTATATGTGCAAGCTTTTACAACAACTGTGTTTAATTTTATTAAGGAAGAGAATATGAAAATGAGTGGGTACTAAATTCAGTAATACTGACATCATGCAAAATTAGGACACTAAATACACTCAAGTTTAAGAAAACATATTTATCAGACTTACATTTCTGTTTATAAATCTTGTTTCTCCCAATTTCTTTCTCTCCACTTACATTCACCCTTACATTGATAACAAAAATATAATGTCCCAAACCATGGGATACTAAGTCTAGCTAGCACCAAATTATAGGCATTTTATTTGCAGGTATTTATCCGTTTAGAAATCTTTTTCTTCTAGCTGTTTTTCTCTCTTAATAGTCTCGCTGATACCTACATTGTTAAATAAAATGCCCAACCTTTAATTTGAAAATATTTATGTAAATTATATCAGCTGCTTGTTTCTCTATTTTTTTAAATAGGCGTTCAGTATTGCATGCTGAATTTAGTAGTAATCAAATCTGCCATCTGGAGACGTGGGGAGTCGGTCCATCTGATAGTAATTCTGACATCCGTTTGACCGCCCCATGATATGAGTTTACTTCAGGTCATTCGCGTTAGTCAAGTACTGAGACGACCTCTGCAATTATGCTACATTTCTGAGAAATTATACTCATTTCATGTTTTTATAATGGTTTTTAAATTGTATGAATCTGTGAAATATCTCTGTACCTATTTTGAACGAACAAGGAACCAATCGCTATGCTACTTACTGCGTATTTCCATTTTGATCACACCGCAGCTAGTCAGACATAGGCAGCTATTTATTGGCTGAACACAGCCTTTAATTAATTGTCTCTCACAGTGCAGTGATCTCTTCCCAAAATGATAGCACTTCATTATTTTGTCCGATAACTGAAAATCGAAAAGCAATAGAGCAGCACAGTGTCTAAGAGATGCTACCATATAATGTCATTTCCTGAAACTCTGATGTCAGCTCTCGTCCTTCGGCAAAATTGGGAACTAAGCTATTGCTGTATTGTTATGAGGCTTATGACAATGAGAAGACATATATAGGGACACATATTGATCATCGAAATAGGGCTTGACTTTTATTTAAAGTTATTGATTTCATGTTTTATTTTACGCAAGACTTCTTCGTGTCTGTTAGATCGACTATCAGCAACCTAATACAAAGTACTTGAAAGATCCTCATTTTAAAAATGCCAAGGTTCTGAATATGTTTGATCCGTCAGAATTAGGGTGCAAGGGATAGTTTTTATGCACAAATGTAATGTTGAATATAGCATATACCTGCCTAATATAAAATTTCATTAAAAAGATAAAATACATAAGTGAGGTCAAAAGGGTCCACATTTTTGGATAGGTATAATAACGCCAAACATAAGAATGTCATTCTCTTGACCTGATATGTCAGTGGGAATTCATAGAATAAAAAGTTGATTCATCCCACCCTCAAATATATACATGAATTTTTCATGTCCGAAGGCCATTTTTGAGAACACGTGATGCACACAGTGCAGACACAAGCCCTTTCCCTGGATGATAATTTTGAAAAATATTGTGTACTTAAAAGCTGGATGCAATTCAAAGTAGTTGTCATCCAGGCAGTTTTTCAGATATTCTACTTACCTTGAACCAACGTGTCAACTGCTTTAAGTGGCTCGCTCTGCTTCTTAGCTGGCTATTTGTATTTCACTGGCTACATACTGTGCAGTGACTATATGAGGAGAACACGCCTCACATCAGTTTTAAGAAAAAACACAAGCAGGTAAGACCAAATTCGCAAATATATCCATATCTTTATTTATTACACACTATTAGCTCAAAAAGTCACACCATAGCCTTAAGTTAAGAAATCTGTCTGGGACCAATTTACGAAACTGTCCCATGCCACCTTAGGATTATTCGCATATGAAACTGTGCCCCGGATGTACCTGACATGACCACTTCCTTTTAAAGTTATATGACGATGTTACTAACACTTGATTCGGTGAAAACTGCATAGATCAAGATTAATTAGTCAGTGTGATGTCTACTTGAAAAGACATACGATACTGCAATAAAAATGTGTAGGTTTGATGTGCAGAAAGATTTCGCTTGGCATTGTCGGTTGCATATGTAATAAACGCCACAGCAGATTGCACTGTTATTTATGAATGATGGACATCTTTTGTACATTATTCACCAATATCTACTAAATGATTATTTGCAATAATCAGGGAATGCTTTGCTCCAAGAAAAAAATGTTGCAAATTCAAGCATAAGTTAACTAAGCGTCACTAAAAAACGATTCTAATATTTGTATGCTCGCCAGAAATATTGCGTTTTCGTTACCATGCCAATATGATTATCCAAAACATTTAATTTTGTGTCTTAGGATTTTGTGTGTGTGTCTTTTTGATGTTTTTATTTTAATTAGTTTCTAAAACGTTCACCTTTGTGAGGTCAAATAAATTTCGGAAAATGTTCGCCAATCTTGTACGTGATATTAAAGTAAGATTGATACACTTACACAAGAACAATCAGTAGTAATCCATCTTTAGAATATATATCTTGCTTGTTGCTTTTGTTGATATTTATTTACCTTCTCTATTGTGCTTCTAGAGGCGATAATCAATACAGCATTTAAGACATAGCATGCCTATCTATCAGAAAGACAAAATTGAAATTAGGCCGTCGGACGAAGCTCTTTGCTTTAACAGACATATTTCTTCTGTTCCACTCAAGTCACCAGCATCTGATATAATCAATGCCTTCCTAATATTTTCCACTACAGTTGCCAATTAATGTTTGATTGATGCGGCTTCTTTCCACTAATATATCATCCAGAATTGAAGTTTGCTAACAACTTGTGATTACAGCGGTCTCACTATAGCTTGCAATACTTCTCCCATGGCGGAACCAGTAATTTGTCATATCACTCTCGCCTTCTTCATGGAGTTTAATGGCTTCCCCAAGGTAGTGCTGTGTAGATACAATCGATATATCTTTCTATATCTTCTTTTTGTTAGAAAGAATTCGCTATATTATTCAGTTTTAATAGCCCATTTGTAAGATATTTGTTTAAATATTAAACAGGAAATTTAGTTTTTTTATTTACCGTATATTCTTTATATAAGCATATTATTTTCAATGCAAACATACTATACATAACACAAAACTTTCTCGGAGCTACCCTCTAAACAGTCAGTATAATTTGTCCTCTTTTAATTTCGTTCTCTTTTTTTACCATAATTTAAAGTTTTAAAAAAGAGTTGCTCAACTCAGACAAGCAAGTTTATTTTGGGTTCATTCCATTTTAAGAACAAAATTACGTCTTTACATGGGTTGACCAGCCAACACGTCTTTGCCAACCAGCAGGTCCTTATCAAGGATTAATTCCAAAGTTGCGAAGAGAGTGTGAAATAATTGGATACTGGTTTGTTGTTATTTTTGGATTTTGCTGTTGCAGTATACGGCTCTATTTTGTGAAGGACGTATCGAGACATTTGATGAGCAATATTAGGATATATTTGTTGACTTTACGAAAAGTGTGTGTGTGTGTGTGTGTGTGTGTGTGTGTGTGTGTGTGTGTGTGTGTGTGTGTGTGAACTGGATTTTTAACATAGCTTTAACAATTTTTAAGTCATATCACTACGACGTCTGCAGACATGTAGCACGATGGCCCACTCAGTCACATTATCCTGACACCAGGCCGGCCAGTCCTAACACTAACCTCTTAATGCTGAGCGCCAAGCGAGGCAGCTGCAATACCATTTTTATAATTCTTTCGTGTGACTCGGCCTGGGTTCAAAACCGCGACTTCCCGCATTCTAGGAGGACGCTCTAACCACTAGACCACCGGAGCAGTCTGACTTTACGAAATGAAATTGAAAATGACTCAATTTATACATATGCCATATAGCTAAGATATACTTCTGTTATAGAGTCGTTTGCCAGTAATGAAGCATAAACTGAGGTAACCGTATATAGCGCTTAAGAAAAAGAAAAACAACTTAAAACAGGATGTTTTCACACTCCAACAAAATTATTGTCGTACATAATTGATCTATGATACAAACGAGTGTTAATACGATAATAATACATCGATGTAAGCAGAAGGTCTATATGGTATACATTATTTTTTTTAGATATGAAGGGTTTCCCAGACTCTTATGCGACGGCAAGATGTTGAGATATTGTTGCTGATGTTCATGCAAACAAACCGGACTTCAGATTTGCGGCAAAATGTCTGCTGTATAGTTCAAGGTCAGACAGGAATCAGTTTGCTACACTAATTGTATTGATCCAGGCTCACGTTAATGGTCATTTAATATCCACATGACGTCATCAGATGCATAATGGCCAAGTAAAGTAAAATGGGCAACAAATTAAAAACGTTTCCATTAAATTAATTTTGTCTTATACAAAACACATTCCGCAATGCTCCAATCTAAGACCCAGCCTGCTATTCAACACAGTTTGAAATCCAGTTGAATTGTAGACGTAATCACGTATTTATTTTATTCATGCAGCTATTTTCAGATGCAACATGTACCAAACTATAAACACGTTGAAATGTGGTAATTGGAAGCAGATAATAAACGCTGTCTGTCTGTCTGTCTCTTTAACGCATTGTGATGTCGAAGGTGAAATCGATTTCTGCTGGAATTGACCAGTTCTAGTTTACATATACTTTAATTTTATGAAACAGAATCTTAATATTGAAAACAACCCATCTCGTTACTAAATGAAATGTACAATCAAAAGTATGATAATGATATTTTGAAGTGTCTGCTAAATAAATGTTGATGTCAGTATTTTAGGACAAAGTTCAATTTAAATCAGGTTAAAAAGTGTGCGAAGTATATGTACACATGTTATAGATTAAGATATCTCTAGCAAACGAACCAGCAGAATGTCAGATAAGAAATCTAACTATATCACAAATATTTTTCTGCATAGTCATCATCATGAGCAGTATAGGTACTGACATCGTCTTCCAAGAATCGCTGCTTCGGAAATGCCTCCTCGAGGTTTTTCTTTGTGGGACTTTCTTCTACTTTCTTTATGTTTCTGTTTTCCCCTATTTCCTGCATGCATCGAGTACGATAAATCCTTTCGCTGGTTAATTGGATCATTGTGGGACTTTTCCTGCAAAAGTGCTAACGAGTCACCGTTATTCTTTCTTCCCGCCGGTTCTCCGTTTGGCTTTCTTTTCTTTTTTATTGTGGTACCATGTAGAGCCTTTATCTATACTCTGTACAAGGTATATAGTAGTGTACATGTACTTTAACATAAAGGTAACCATTAAAGAATTAAAATATAAATGTCATAAACCTAAATGACTTAAATAAAAATTATATTAAAATTTAGATAGATGACAATGCATACATACATACATACATACATACATACATACATACATACATACATACATACATACTGTTACGTGTAGGCTCGTACAAAAGTAACAAAAGGAATAAGTGAAGCCAACAAGCTTTGTAAGTTTTAACAAAATGATTTATTTCCCTAGAAAACAAGGTAAAAATATGAAATAGGACTTACGGTATGTGAATATAATCAAAAATTTAATCCTAGAATTGAAAAATATAAGTCCTATCACTAAACAGTTCTAATTGAATCCAGGTTCGAATCTCGGTGAAGTTCCAATATGGAAGGCGATGACGTCAGATGAGGTCGTTGGACTGATGGCAACAGTTCCTCGTTGAAACACAATTTATAATGTTCCAGTGTATTATTCCAGAATAAATTTTCACTAAATTTCTTTGTCCAAAAATTTTTATAAAGAAGAGCACTTGTGTGTTTTTCAGAGAAAATAAATTACTAAATCCACAAAATAGAAAAAGTCTAAATCAAGTGGCATCAACATAAAAAAGAAACGCCTTGGGCTCTAAAGGTGTAAAATACGACTCACAAATCTACTAGAAAACGTCTGTTTTAACCCACGATTTAAGATCACATGGTGGCTCACGTGACGGGGCTACGTGATGACTGATTTCAAAGTGCAGTAAAAAAAAAAATGCCATTTAGCACGTAGTCTAGAATAGCCGTATCTAAGAATCAGATTCTCACACTAGAAATAAATGAAAAAGAAAGGCTGTTTACAACTTAGTTAACACGTGGGCGAACATGACCTTGGTAATAACCAGTCATTTTCGCTTAGTGTTTACAAACGTCACAACCAAGGTGAGCTAAATATAGTGATAAAGTAATACTTTGCGTTTTAATCAGGTCAAAACAGAAGACTGAATTTTTCAAAAATATCAAATCCCGTGAAAATTATCATTACCATAAAATGTAATGAAACAAAAATAAAATAAAAAAGAATCTAAAACTAACACACAAGCAATTTAATTACATATATGTAACAATACATATATACATTCATACATAAATTCTGTTACATGTACTCTCGTACAAAAGTAACAAAAGAAAATAGTGAAGTCAACAAGCTTTGTAAATTTTAACAAAATAATTTATTTCCCTGGCCTGGAAAACAAGGTAAAAATATGAAATAGGACTTACGGTTTGTGAATATAATCCAAAATTTAATCCTAGAATTGAAAAATATAAGTCCTTTCACTAAACAGTTCTAATTGAATCCAGGTTCGAATCTCGATGAAGTTCCAATATGGAAGACGATGACGTCAGATGAGGTCGTTGGACTGATGGCAACAGTTCCTCGTTGAAACACAATTTATAATGTTCCCGTTTAGAATTCCAGAATAAATTTCCACTGTATGTCTTTGTCCCAGAACTGTTTTAAAAAAAAGCACTTGTGGAGAATTTAAAACTAACACACAAGCAGTTTAATTACATATTCGTAACAATACATACATACATACATACATACATACATACACACATACACACACTATACTCTATATATGGAGTTGTATATCAGTCTGCAAATGCTTGGTAAGTTTGCTTTGCCTGCTTTGTGATGGCAGTGTCAAAAGTCTGACGATTTTATGCGTGTATATAATATTGTCTACCGTCATTGTATCAAAGTAAGAGAATCTAATAAAAGGAAGAAACTCTTCCCGCAGCGTTGATAGGTTTTGATGGTGGGATGGAGCTGGCTAAGATGAACGTATTAATAGCAATGAGTACTAAAATTATTAAGTTCTGTTTATATCCTAGCCTACTTTGGCTAATTAAATTTATATATTGCACTAAACTAAATGTAATGTATTTCAAACGTATGTCGCCAAAGAAGAAATATATTGTGTTCCGTTATTAGAAATTAAAATAGGATTTGATATGATACATGCTGCACTTTGCTGAAATTTTGTAATGAAAAACACAGTCTATTAATACAAATCTTTGCACGCTGAAGTCAGAGGCAAAAGGAGATGAAGACTGCATATTGTAATTAATAAGGATCAATATAAGAATTACATACACGTAAGATGTACATGCATTCTTAGCAGGTAGCTTACTTCAGCCGAGTAATTGCAGAGATATTTTAAAACATATAATTTACCAAATTAACGCGCAGCCTTAAATGTAACTGTTTGCAATGTTTGTACTGCGCAGCGAATAATCATTGCCGAAATGCATTTCATATATTTAATGAAATAGACACCAGTCCTCGTGTGATTATTATAGTCTTGGATATCTCTAACATATACAATTTAAATTCCTTTGAATGATTCTTCCCATGCTAGACAGTCTAACGACTGAAATGTAGAAAAGTTGCTGGTAAGCTTTTCCTGTATCATCACAATTATCGGTTTTATATGTAATGTGAAATGCACGGAGGCTGTCTAAATGAGTGCGGTTGGTGCCTTGGTCCTTCAGATCACCGGAGTTTAAATCTTTATGTCTATTTATTATTAGATCGACGTGTGTACGTGTGACTTATCAGATTCTTGCTCGTACCGTTACTGAATGGATGCACGAAACAGTGTGGCATTGAATCACTGTACATATTATTCATGATGAATTTTGTTTTACAAAGACAAATAATCTTGCAGAAAAGATGAATGACTATATAATACATACATACATGCATACCAACGGAGAAATGCAGACACATACTCAGAGAAACCAACACGGAATATATAGAACCTATGGGTCATACCTACCTACTTACCTACCTACCTGAGTGCGCGCGTACATGCGTACGTATGTACGTACATACATACATACATACATACATACATACATACATACATACATACGTACGTACGTATGTACATGTCAAAGGTTTAAACTGTGTTACAAGAAAATGTAAACTCAGCAAGTATAAATTTTCCAAAATAAAATTTATTTAAATAAAATATAAAATCAATCAGAGTGAAAGTATTAAAAACAACTTACTGTGTTTGAGTTCCTGGAATATTAGCTAAATTGTACTATCAGTTTTTTACTAACTTGGTAACTGTCCAAAAGTATTCCGAATGATGCTTCTGATCTATGTATATGCTTCCGTGCTAGAACCACTGAACAATCAGTTCTAAATCCAAATGTTTTAAATTCACTGTAATCCCCTGACTGTAGAATATCACAGAAGGCCTTCAAAGTTTCACACTGTCCGATATAATTATTTTAAACACCTAAACAACTGTAGTATACTCAGGACCGGCCCTAGGGCAAGGCGAACGACGCAACCACCTTGGGCCCCGCGTTTCTCCGCGATGCGATTTTTTTGCTTGTGGACCCGCGCTCATCGCTTGCTGCTTTGGCCCCGCATGCCTTGGGCCCCGCATGGTGCCTTCGGCTCCACACATCCTAGGGCCGGGCCTGAGTAAACTAACCATACTGTTTATGGCGCACTGTGTATTATACTCAGTTTCATTGTATTATGTATTATGGGCCGGATGCCTAAAGTAGTGAATGAACTTTTCTGATCTGTTCTTTTCAGAATTATTTAAAATGTCAAGTCCTTGAATAAATTCAGATAGTCATGTTCTCACATTCTTAAACTATTGAACCAATCAACAAGTAGGGCGTGCATGATAACTCTATAGGGTAAATGGACTTACCTTCACGTGATGTTTATATGACCTTTATTCCAATTAATGCATAGCTTACTTGACCTAAATAATTGCTGGCTTGCCTTTAGCGATCGGCTTTGGTTTACGAATGAGATTTTTACAACGTAGTGTACATGTACTTTACCATAATGCTAGCCATTAAAGAATTAAAATATAAATGTCATAAACCCAAATGACTTAAATAAAAATTATATTATAATTTAAATAGATGACAGTGCGTGCATGCATACATACATACATACATACACATAGATGCATAGATACATATATACGTACGTACGTACATACATACATGCATGCATGCAAGCATGAATACATACATACATACATACATACATACATACATACATACATACATACATACATACATTGTAAGGAAAGTGTATTTTCATGAACGTCTTGCATGCAAACGCTTGGACGACACCAATATCCATCGGGGATTTTTATTTCAATTTTATTCTCTGAAGTGTCAGTAGGTGTATGAAATATTCAGAGAAAAAAGAATAGCAGTTTAAAGAAAATAACAACTTTGAGTTTTATGAAGATAATGATTTTTATGACGTGACAGATGTGAAAAAGAACGTGTTAGGAGCGTAGACATGCGCGTCATGAGAATATATACTGATCACAACTCCAGAGAGAAAAAAATAAATGTATAGCCCAGTCATCAGCAGCACACCCCAAAATGGTGCACATATAAAGCTACCTAAGGAAATACTAAACCAATATATTTTACAGTGCACACGCAAAGCACTATTTTGTGGTCGAAGTCAAACCCGTTGTACAATATCACACATCCAAAAGGAAACGGACAAACGATATACAATGATGCTAAAAATGTAAGGGGTATAATATCATTCAGCATACATTGCAGACAATACCATGATCTGAGACGAAAACCAGGGAATAACTTCGTATAGCACATATGCGTGGAAAAGTAATACATAGAGCTTAAGTGTATTTTTATTAGAAAAGTCAATGCATAGCTTTATTTCTTTTTTCAAATCTAACTGATACTGCGCCAAGAAATTATTGAGAACAAAAACGAAGACAAATCTGATTACAAAATTGTTTGATAAGTACAACTATACTGACGATAGAAAAGTTTCTTTAGTGTTCATATTCTTGTAAATTCAGTTTGTATATAACGATTTAGAAACAAACGAAATAAAGTATTCATTGTGGTATAAACAGTCATTATACTGATATTGACGGCTGCAGAAATTGCTATAGTTTACGTTGTAAAGCAACGGCATAACCAGTTAATAATCCTCGTACCAAATGCTTTGCTTACACCTTGGAAATATAAAAGCAAAATGTTAAGCAAGCAGCAAAAATCACTTGCTCATGTGCTTTTAAAGGCTAGCTTATCACACTATCAGTTAAGACAGAGAACAATGGCTGCTTTTTGGCTAACAACGACAAATAGTTACCATGGCTTGGTTGAACTATCAATGAATAAATCATGTTTGCTTCCTCATGGGGAATACCGATAATCGTTGCTCATCCACCCGCAAAACTTATTATAGACAGAGCAATAGTTGATATCATCATACATATAGAAGTGACTATACCAGCTTTTGTTATAACTTTTTCTCTAACAGTTGTTTTGGTCTGGTTGCTTTCGCACAAAAGCTGGTTCCAACAAATATACAAGTTGGGTTTTTCGACTTTGTATATATTCTAACCTTTCTTTAGTATCTCTGACTCTTCAAATAATTTCAAATTCTTCTGCTATGATAGAAACAGGGTCTAAATGTTAGTTTGAAAAATCACCATCTTCTAAATTCGTGAACGAAATGGGATCTTCAGGGTTAGGTAACCCTTCAACTAATTCTTAAAGGTCTGTGCCACTGTTGTTTTTTTTTCTCAATTACAAACCAGCTGACTGAAGGATATTCCTCTGGGTTTGATGTCTATTTCATCACTGAATAGTCTGTAAGTCATCTTGCATATTTACTTACATAGTCCCCATGTACTTTATACGGTGACGTCCTGAATAGTTCTCCAGTTGGACTTCATTTATATATAAACATAATAGGTTATCGTAATTTTATATACTCTAGATTTGCAATATGTCTCCCTGTTAACCATTTCCTTGTATCTCTTGCACGTTAGTATAACATACAAACATAATTCTAACGGAATGAGTTTGGATTCTCATGATATGTCTGATTTTACTGTAAGCCCTATGTCCATCTCCAGGACGAAATGGCAACGCCATCCGTTCTACTCCCCTCAGTACTATGCTTTAAAGATCACTATTAAATAGCACATACAACATTCAGTTGATGTCAATAGGTTATTGTTTGTTTTTTTTTTGTTTTTACATTTTTCAGTTAACCCTCTTCAAGAATGATAAATATAGAGGTATGTACATTGTTATGTGTCCATTGTGTTCAAGTATATTTTCTGGTGAATAGAAAACAATATAACATTTTAAGCAATATATGTCTGTCTTTAATGCTTTTTATATATGATGGGACTAATCTTAAACTACTCCGTATTATATGATAGTGAAACCGTTTATATCTTAGTTATAATTAAGACCATCAAGTTGAAATATTATTAAATATCTTCTCATAATTGCATTTGTTGTAACAGGAGTGATTTAGATTCTCTCATATCCCACCTTTCTGTCTTCTCTTCCAATAATCGATACACATTTTGCAGATAAGACGAATTGATGTTCACTTTTCCGAATCTCCTCTGTTTTTACCGGACATCTATCACTGACTCTATCTACTTAACTGGTATTGTTATAGTATCTGAGAATCTTTTGGGGAGCATTTAAAATGGCTTCGCAGCAAAAGTTAATATTTATTATATTCCTTACGTTTAACGTTAAAATATGATTTCTTTTCCTTTACCCAGTAAGGCAATCTATTTACGTGTTTTTTTTTCTGAGCCGCTGATAACTATCGATATACAATGCTAAATATCCTATCCCATTAAATAGCCTTCCTGTACTTTCGTGTACTTCCTATCCAAATTTGGCATGTCCAGTAAGGAGGGATTCTTCATAACGTATTCATCACATCTCCATTTAATTTTATTTACAAAATTTGTTTTGTGTTAACATTTTCCTCACTCGTTCTTTTTTTTCCCTGACTAGGCTTTAAAAAGCACGTAGAATAAATATA
Source organism: Megalonaias nervosa (assembly GCA_016617855.1). Lineage (NCBI taxonomy): Eukaryota > Metazoa > Mollusca > Bivalvia > Unionida > Unionidae > Megalonaias > Megalonaias nervosa. Next base: position 13,769 of record JAECUM010036451.1, on the reverse strand, counting down.
TCAAGGAACAGGTTTGGTAAAATTTGTACTATAGAAGTGTATATCGTTGTTTTTCATGGTCAAGACATCATGTCTCTCTTCCTCATTCTTCCTTTCAAATCACATGGCTTCTTCTTTCTTTAAGCTGTGTTGAATGTGCAATTATTAATGATAATTCAACAATAAATGGAAGTTTAATTTAAACATACGTAAATGGGAATTTATGTTTGTAAATAGTAATGTATTTCTGGTTTTCTTTAATGGTGTCTTCTTGTGACGTATCTGCCAGCATCGTTTCTTGCCCAGAATTTCCCCATCGATTTCTTCTTTGATTAATAATTCTAGGGAACAAAACTACGTTATAGTATTCTCATATGAGCTGTAATTGCTTGTTATTAGTGAGCTTTTAAAGTAAACGTTATTCTGGATGAAAGCAAATAAAACAATTTACCCCAATCAATGTTCATTTAAGCGAAATAAAATAAATATTTTATTATTTCCGCTTCAGATATTGATTTATTAATTTTAGGGTTTACTGTATTTATTATCTCTTCGAAACATCTGCAGCATGTTATGGATGAATGTGTCATCCTTCATTAGGATGGACAATTTCCAGCTGGTAGCATTTGCCGTCTTGAAATATCCGTTTGGTGTCTTTTACAAAGCACAAAGCACATTTGTCTCATATCATGTGTGCGAAACAAGTCATACTTTCATCTGTGGTTGTCAGAATATGCATGTGATCCAGGCACTCAAAATGTGACATGACTGACATGTCAAGATAACGTTTTAAAAATCTCTATGTAATGCATGACCAAGAACCTCATATTTCGATTTTAAAAGCTTTTAAACTCTTCCCATTCATTTACTGTTATTGCAATCGACGCCAAACGTTCCGTGCCTTTTTGTTCCGTTCTTAAAGTATTTTCGTCTTCTTACCTTTGCTGACCTTTTGTAGACCGTATTGTATGTGAACCGCTCCATCTCCATACTGTTTTCCACATCGCAGAAGGTGTTCTGGGTGATGAAAGTATATCATCCATATGGCGGTTCATTGATAATGACGTCATTAAATTTCTAGAATCTCGAACGAAACTAGGTGTGTAAACGTTTTCACATTAATCCCTAAAATAATGTGAGAGAATATAATATAATTGGGCTTGCAAACATCACGAATTCTCTCTTACTATTAAAATCTATCTAAATAATTATTTCCATTTTGAATATTTGTACGACTGTCTACAACTTAAGTTATGGCTACTGTAATGACATGTCAGACATGTCGTCATACAGAAAATGTCGTACATACAGTACCATATTTATATCGAATGTCTTGACACCGTTATAATCTCTTTCAATAAAATAGCACGAAGATTTTATTTAGAAAAAGCGATTTATCAACGAATCACGAATCATGAGTTACGTATCTCATATTTTGGGTATATTCATCAATAAATGGAAACATAGCTTAATATGACTCAAGGCAGTACTGACATGTGTAACATTTTATTAATTTGCATGAATGTACCTTGTTAAAAATGAATTCCGTATACTCTATTGTCCTCGTGCTTTGTTATCAAGTAATTGATTTTCATTCCAGACAAAACTAACCATAACATTGTTTTCGAACCAAAATCACTCGCTTGCATTGTCTTTTAATTGAAACATTATCGGAGTGAAAGGTGAAACGAAAACAAAATAAAAGCGATATAACTCAAAATAATTATTCATAAAACAGAATTAATGCGACTATTATAGGTATGCGTTCAGACGTCATTTATTAATTCAGAATTTAACCAATCAGTCGGTTCAAGACCACTTTATGACTCTACTCATTCTCTCTATCAACGGTAATTAGGATTGGGTTTCATGGCTGGAAATTTAGTAGTTCATTAACGAGCAGTTTCGTTTATATAATTTGAACATAAATTGAATCATAACTTCAAAATGAGGTAGACCGAAGAGATGGATGAATCCTCAAAATCAATAATGTGGCATAAGAGACGTATATAATCACCAACCCACGTGGTTCCTTTTTTGCAATAAAGTAAAAAAAATATTGGGATTTATTTTCTAGAACATTGCATTTTCATTTACTTTCTTTTTTTTTTATTTCTCCCAGAAATGATTTTTGTTCGTCGTAAAAAAAACTAACTCTTGAATTTGTTCCATAAGATGAAGTAACAACATTATTCGTGTCTATACTAAATATGTTGTATAGACAAGACTCATGTTTTAAAAATGCATCCTTTAGAAGAATAGGAGGAGAATGAAGCCTTTTCTGTCTGTTGTAATGCATGTAGTTCATGCCGAATGCGCACAATTCTTGACCGGTACATCTTTCATCTCCCCCACCCCCCTTGGGCTCTATGTTGAAAAAAGACCGGATGCACTCTTTTGGATATTGTAAGAGGGGACTAGTTAAGGAAGCTCTGAAGTGGCGTAGCGGTTAGCATGCACGACTTGCGACTCAAAGGGTTTCGGTTCAAATCCTACTAACTGATCAACCCAGGTCGGTGTGTCCTTGTTAAAAGAACTTGACTCCAGTTGCATCAGTGTGTTAAATAGCCTGTTTGTTTAAGTAAGCGAATCTAAATTATACTTTTATATATATATATATATATATATATATATATATATATATATATATATATATATATATATATATATATATATATATATATATATATATATATATATATATATATATATATATATATATAACAATCATGAAATTATATTTCAAGAGATAACGCCATGGGTCTATATAAATTTGACCTTAGTTAAAAGTCTCTTTTAAAATACGCTGTTGCATGTTTTTCGGAGATAGCTTTTCTTATTTGCATTCTGGTAGAAACGTGTTAGCGATGATGCTAGTTCAGGACACCTACCGCCAATTTCTTACATATGTTTGATCATAAAAATATGTCAGTGATCAGCTAAATATGTCGACTTTTTACCCAGATCCACTTAGTTCTAATTAACAATATAATTAACAATCTAATAATTCCAAATTAACCATAAGCTCTTGGAACCGTCAGGATGGCTGTATTATTTATTGTCTGGGGACATATTCATTTTTAATCGTCCATTTTCACTATATCAACGCGTTGAAGCTAGGATGTACGACAACTTATTGTTCGTAATATTAATTGAAATTACAAATGACAATTTGTTAACATTGTTATGAGAAGAAAAGGTGTTTGTTCTAGATAATACTTATTGTATAAATATTTATTCAACATTACGCCATGCATCAACGAACACAAAGCAGCACGTGATATTCAAGCTGATAAGCCTTGTCCTTTGTTAGAAATAATGTTCTCACGAGCAAATGTTATCAGGAGCAATGTAATTGAATAGGAAAAAATACTATAATTAATTTATTCACCATGACGTATGTGCTGGGCGTGATTTACTGACTTTTCTGTAAAAAATGTCAAAATGTGCGTACATAGAATTATTTGATCAATTTCGTATACTTAAGTAATATAAAGATGTGGCCTTCTTTAGAACTAACCTTGTCACTGACACTTTTCTATCAGATTACAAAATAAATGGGAAATATATGCAACCGTGACCAGAGGCGTTGGGCACACGGTCTGCAAAATGCCTCAACAACGGACGTATCGGCTGCGTAAGAAACTTAATTCGAAGTCAATCTTAGTAGCTTGCTCTGTTTTGGTATTGTGGACACAACACGTAGTATCAAAGGAGTCTTGGATTACACTTAAATTTACAGTTTCAGTAATAGTTCAATTTGACTCCATTTTAGGTTTTGTAGTTCGTTTAATTTTAATTCATTTCCAGCCAAACTTTGTTCATTTCCGCTTGCTTCCTTTCGTTTTTGGTAATTTAGTGAAGTTCTACTTTAGCCATATCCGTAAAAAACCTTTACTATGGCTTGGCTCCGAGCCCCCAAAAAAGGACTGTTACGTGTTTAGGTTCGTACAAAAGTAACAAAGAATAGAGTGAAGCCAACAAGCTTTGTAAAATTCAAAAAAATAATTTATTTCCTTAGAAAACAAGGCAAAAATATGAAAAAGGACTTACGGTTTATGAATCTTATCCAAAAATTAATCCTAGAATTAATAAATGTAAGTCTTGTCAATAAAAAGTTCTAAGTTAATCACAGTTCGAATCCCGATGAAGTTCCAGGATGAAAGGCGATGACGTCTTCTATAACCTACATTGTCCTGATGTGTCAACAGTTCTTTGTTGAATCACCAAGAATAATATTCCAGTTTGGAATTCCGAATAATTTCCAATAAATGTCTTTGTCCAAGAATTCTGATGAGCACTAGTAATTTCCAGGGAAACTGAATTACTTTGAATTGAATAAAATAAAAATTCAACTCAGACTGGTCACAACAGAAACACCATTGAGCTCCAAAGGTTAAAAGCAAGACTGGCCCAAAATCACTATAATAACATGAGATTTAAGCCTAACTACTACGCAAAACAGATACCAGTATGAGGACACGTGATCACTTTCTTTCAAGCGGCGTAGAAACATCACATGCCGTTTTCACGTACGCTATGGACGAATTAGAGTCTACTGAACGAATCTTACTATAATATTGAACAAAAAATTTTTTTAAAAAGCTATTTACTCCAGACTTGAAACTGGCTCTGAATTTAGGTCACCAAAAGATACAACATTTCTACTACTGCTTGTTTATCAGTTCAAAACGGAACAAAACTGAATTTTCTGGAAAAATGTCAAATCCAGTGAATAAAGTTATCATTACTATAACATAAAGTGAAATAAACAACTACGAGCCCCCTTTACCAATAAATAAAAATAAATTTGATCAATTAATACATAACCAAAATTTCACTTTCAATTAATACATAACATGACTCCGCTCTACAAATTCCGCTAATTGGGTCCCTTCATAACGTAATTCATCACGACCTATAGATTTATATTCTCTGACTAACTGCCTATAAGTTGCCATTATAGTCTACTCGACTGTATCACCAACCAACTTACCTAGATTGGTACTCACTAACCTTTTACTGCCTTACAGGAAACAGCTTCCCTAAGAATACTTACCCGTATTCTATCCTAATAAAGTCTTAACCTACAGACTTACTTAAAATCACTCAAAAGTAACCTAACAGCTTCTGGCAGTACAAAATTCTGAATTTTCCCCAAATTCAGCTCGCTCGCACCAACAAGTGCAAATTACTCCCCCGAGACTTCCTTAATTATCTCTTCTCACAAGAGTAACTAAAGGCAATAATGCTTCTGAATTACTTGAATTCTGACAACGACCACGCTATGAGCGGTTCAGGTACGGAATCTTAATTTCTTACAATGTCATAACAAACATTAAAGAAAATCTCAACAATGGCATGCACAAATTACAAAATTGCATAGATATTGGCTCAATTCACACTCGTAATTCCTTATTTAAATAATAAGTGTGGACGGATAGTGTCATAACTCCCCTCCCAGCTTTGTTGGGGTGGGTGTCATGGGTTTGGTTATCGTTATCTAGAGGTGATCGCCTACGGTGTAATTTGCCCGGAGATAGTAAATATCAATATAAAGTGTGAAAATTATGGGTGGAATAGATAAAGTTCTGAGCAGGTATATAAAACAGAATAACACGAGCCCCCGTTACAAATAAAGACAAAATTTAATAAAATTTCCTAACAATAAGTTCATAAACAAAGTAATAATGCATTACGATTGAAAGATACACTTCTTTCTTTTTGAATTAACTTATTCAACGAATTTCAAATACAAATATGATGATACCAATAGCCGATCTGTTAAGCGATAGATTTATCTCATCATAAATCGAGTCGAGTGAAATCGAACACTGCTTTGTACATTTTCATAACCTGATGGTCTTGATTCAGTCCAAAATTCCATAGCGACTATCCCTTTTGACTTCCTTGTGCCAGTAAGTCTGGGTCTTCTCCACTTTTCCCTTTCTTTTCCAAATTCTCAGGTGTCTCGTCTCTTTCGCCCCTTCCAACTTTGTGTCCACATTGGGTTTATAATACGTGAGGCTTCCCGTAGCTATCTCACCTTCCAAAATAACAAAAATAAGCAACCTAAATCTTCCGTCACATTATACTGGGGGAATAGATCAATACCCCCCTCGTTATGTCAGATAAATTCTATCCTAATTCAAACAGATCCTACGGTTATGTAGTCTAACTGGCCATGACAGACCGTAAACTACCTAGTTTCACATAATTAATGGTCCTGCTAATGGGTATTTCAACACACCACCGAGACATTAGTTCCAGACTAGTCTCAATTACAGAAATGAATGAAATTCCTTGCACTACGGTATTTATAACAACAATCAAGTGGTTATCATACCTGAACTCATATATAGGTCGGAGAATTCACACGGATTCTTGCAGCTCATCTCAACTAAAATAAGGCATGAAATTCTAGATACATAATTTCCTATAATAATCGAGACTATACGTTCAAACTAGTCGTCAATGTTTATATAAAGAAAAATATCATTGTACGGACTCAGATCAACGAACTCAACACAGGTATGCCATATCAAGAAAACTGAACTACGAACTTAAACAAATAAATCCATACAAATACAAGCAAATAAATCAAACAAATCATCATAGTAGTATCAACGAACTACATAAGATTGTTGCAAATACCTTGTGTTTCCAAGCTCTCACTTCCAGAACCGTGTCTGTCAATTTTTCCAGACAATCGCTTCCCCTGGATGATTTTACGAGTGAATTTACTTCTTAAATCACTCGGAGTCTTTTTTTCTTACATTCGTTTCTCTTCAGAGAAAAATCGTAGACTGATTTGAAATTTGCTATTTGCACATTTAAACTGAGAGTTTTCATGTGAAACCACGCGTCCTTCACAGCGTGTCCAATCTGGATGAAATATAGTTCCCGTCTGAACTAGGTCGAAAACAATGCAGTTCGCCTGACAAACATTGATTACCCAACTGATTCCTGGTAACTTTCAGAAATGACAGTTTTCCATACCGATCAGAAATTGACCCCTCTCCTGTTCAGTTTAAACAAACGTAGCCTTAATCAAAAATCGATAAACTCATGATAGAGACTGTACCAATCCGTGCATTATCGCGATTTAACGCGCGCAGGTCTCCATAAATCTAATTAATCGTACACGTGTCCAACTAAATGTGTTCTACAGAGATCGACAGAAAAATTTGCTCCATTACAGATAGATGGAACGTTAACAGATAGCTGAGCAAGGCTATTGAAAGAAATAAACAACTACGAACCCCCTTTACCAATAAATAAAAATAAATTTGATCAATTAATACATAACCAAAATTACACTTTCGATTAATACATAACCAAAATTTCACTTTCAATTAATACATAACCAAAATTTCACCTTTCAGTCCAACAGATTTATATGGATAGAATTTAGTCGCAGTGTTCAATTTACATCATGTTACGAGTGGTGAATTCAGAGAGTACAATTCCACGCTTGACAGCATCACCTGACATCTCCCTCCTCTTGTCTGGGTTTCCACGTCTAATGCGTGCGTTTTGGTCCCCTTTCTGACCCCTGATTATTCCGACCTCTCTTAGATGCGGATTTCCCTCTGACTCATCGGGTTTTCCTTTTTCTTTTCTTCCTTCCTTCCTTCCTTTCTTCTTCCTTTCTTTTCCCTTCCTTCCTTTCTCGGTGGAATATAAAGCTGTTTTCTTAAATATAGAGTATGCCTCAAGCTAGACAAGTTTCACCACTTATCTGTATATATATGTAAACTCTCTTTGTTCGTATTCAGATTAGCGATTCACACTGCACAAATTCTGACATAATGTGATCTTAACAAATAACTGTCCTTACAGATTTCCGTATTTCGGTAAGGTACACCGCTATATTTAGTACAAATGACCTTAGCTCGAAGTTCATTGCCCTCGCCGCATGGCAATTGATTAGAAATTACTACGTGTTCTCTACATACAAATGCGGCCGTATATACCAGCATACATTACTACATGTCTTATTTACATTTGACTAGTCAATTCTGTTCGATAAAATAAATGTTCAGTTACTTATGGCATAATATCCACTAAATCTAGCTACAGTAACCAATAACCTGCAAGATCATTTAAGCATTGCGAAATCATATATAAATATACAATTGTCATTAACTCACGATAACAGTATCATCCTACACAGAAAATCAATTTATGTAATCATAAAAAATATGACACATTGAATATTAGGGTTAATTCATAAATCACTATGAAATACTGCATATTTGAGCATTCTTTGGGTTACATTATAAATCCCTATGGAATTCTACACATTGAATATTTGATTACATGCAATCCGTCAATTCTCTCAATGAACTAATAATTGTTAAATTAAAGAATTAAATTGCATAACACTCTAACATATCAACAGAGTCCTACGAAATGAATACACGATATATGCGTGAATCGTAAGCATATCACCACATTTGCATAAAACCAAACAAATGAAATAGAATATTATATGAAAACTAAAATTGCGTACCTTAATGCTGTTTCTTTCCACACAAACCGTGCGTCCTAGCACTTTAGCATGTCTTCCTTTTTAAGACAGCTATCTGGCCTTTCTACGAGGGAAAACACTATTCTCAAGTTTCCCAAGGAGTTGGACCTTTTGTCTTCTCACAAGGCAAGAGTCGAACTAAAGAATTCTGAGCAAGTGGTACCCTAAATCCCCAGTCTCCCAAAGCGTACACCTTAATTTTTACTGACCAATCGGAAGTAACTGTTCCAAAAATTCTCCCCTAATAATCCTGTCTTTCATCAGATTTCACCAGCCTAAAATATGCTGCAATTAGCTTTCCTTTGAAGATCAACTATTTGACATAAAGTCCTCTTCCATCCGATACAGTCGGTAATGCTATGTACTCTGTGTCACTATACCGTTACGATGACTCGGTCAATTCCACTGAAGCTTAAACGTAGACCCTTTTATGTTTCAGAGATGAAATGAGTGAAATATCAGTGAACTTTCTCAAGACCTTTCTGGCTTGACTATGATAACTTCAAAGCACAATTTATTCAACCTTAAGTTTCAATAAGTTTTCAAAATTCGCCTCATTACATAGGCCCCTCTTTAAGAGTAAAATCTGGGATTTTGCTCTCCGAATTTTGAAGTTGCAGTTCAAGTTATTGTTTACATGTCCTGAAGTGACCTCTTCACCTCAGAATCAACTAATCTACTCATACAATCTGCTCCTACATTTGCGCTTCCTTTGATGTAACGCAAATGAACTTAATATTGCTGAAGAAATAATGACCATCTCATTAAACGACCAGTGGTCAATTTAGCTTGGGCCAAATAAGCAAGAGGTTGGTGGTCAGTTTTCAGAATAAACTTTCGCCCATACAGGTAGCGCTGGAATTTAGAGATTCCAAAGATAATCGCTAGGCATTCCCTTTCGGTAACTGAATAATTACGCTCAGCGGGACATAACTTTCTACTGCCATATGCAACAGGGAATAAGTTCCCATCATGTTCCTGCAGTAAAACTGCACCAAGACCACTGTCAGAAGCGTCGGTATGTAAAACAAAGTCCTTTGTCACGTCCGGTCATCTCACTACGGCGTCTGACGTCAACCTATCTTTCAATGTCTGAAATGCCCTCTCACAAGCGTCGGTCCAAATAGCTTTCGTCGGAGCCTTCTTCCTTGTCAAGTCAGTCAACGGACTAGCAATAGCGCTGAAATTTGCAACATACTTACGATAATAACCTGCAAGTCCTAGAAAAGATCGCACTTCCGTCTTTGTAGTTGGACGTGCGGCGTTCCGAAGCTGATAGACTTTTGCACTGTCTGGGGTTAATGTATCTTCACTGAGAGTATGTCCTAGATAAGTCAGTCTCCGAAATCCTATGTGACATTTAAAAGGTCGGGCGTTGAGCCCTGTCTGTTTAAGTCGTTCCAGAACTTTTCTCAGTAAGACTTCATGTTCTTCCCAAGTAGCTGTCGCCAACAACAAATCGTCCATGAAATTCGAAACTCCGGTCCCTCTTAAAGGTTCTAGCAGTTTCCTGATCATTCGGGTGAAAATACTGGGTGCGTTCTGGACCCCAAACGGCATGACTATCCATTGGTAGGTCCCATCTGGTGTTGCAAAGGCAAGTTTTGGACGGTCTTCCTTGCGAACTGGAATTTGCTAATATCCCTTTGACAAATCTATTTTCGAAAAATATTTGGCGTTGGTTACTCCGGCGAATATGGCCTCAGGTAACATTTCCACCTGAAATTCCGTGATCCTATTTAACTTCCGATAGTCAACACAAAAGCGGTGTTCACCATCTTTCTTCTGGACCAAAACAACTGGTGAACTATACGCGGATTCGGCTGGTTCCATGACCCCTAAGTCAAGCATAGAACGAATTTCGTTCCGTACAGTTTCTAACTTCGCATGAGGCGGTGGATAGGGTTTCAGTGTCACAGGCGTTTCATCCAGTAACTTCAAACTGAACTCCTCCAAGTCCGTCATGCCTGGTCTTTCGGTCAAGAAACTTGCGTAGTCGTGGAGTATCTCCTCCACCTCTTCACGTTGTTCTGACGTTAACGTTACGTCAAGGACGACGTCGACGTAGGTTTCATTCCTCGTCAAAGGACAACTAGGAAGTACTTCCGCCACTCCTCCGTTGTCGTCGGGTTCTTCAGTCACAACTGTAGCAACCACGAACTCAGTAGGTGTCTCCCTTTCACGGTAGCGTTTAAGAAGGTTAACATGGTACAACTTCTCTTTATCTACCACCTTGACGCGATAGTTCTGTCCACCCTTCTTTTCCGTTACAAGAAACGGTCATCTCCATCATACTTGGAGTTTGTTGTGCTCCAACGGTGACAACAACAACACCTTGTCACCCACTTCAAACTTACGTTCCTTCGCCCTCTTGTCATAGTACTTGGCTTGACGTCCCCGTGCGTCACAGAGATTCTTCTGGGCCAAGTTGCAAACTTCCTCCAGCTTGTTACAGAGATCAACAACATACTGATACGTTGTTCGTACTTCCTCGGATGCCTTCTCATCCGTCCAATACTGTTTCAATACAGCCATGGGTCCTCTCACTGTCCTCCCATAGACTAGTTCAAAAGGTGAAAATCGTAGACTAGCTTGGGGTACTTCGCGGTACGCGAAAAGTATCGCGAGAAGGTATCGATCCCAGTCCCTAGGTCGACCTTCGCACAACTTCTTTAGAGCTTGCTTCAACGTCCCATTGAAACGCTCTACTAGACCATTGCACTGCGGATGATACGGGGTAGTAGTCAGGTGCCTACTGGAAAGTAACCGGTTCACTTCTTCTATCACCTGGCTAACAAACTGCGTCCCTTGGTCAGTTAGCATTTCGTCAGGAACACCAACTCTAGACCAAACTCCTAACAAAGCTTCAGCCACCGTAACTGAATCAATGTTCTTCAACGCAACGGCCTCCGGGTATCGGGTAGCATAATCAACAATCGTTAATACATAACGATTACCACTTTCTGACGCAGGCTTTATCGGACCTATCAAATCCATAGCCACCCTTGAGAAAGGTTCATCAATCAGAGGGATGGTTCCTAGTGGCACTGGGCGATGTGAGGTCTTAGGTGCCACCCGCTGACACTTGTCACACGACAGACAAAACCTCCTTACATCCCCATACACACCTGGCCAGTAGAACTCCCTTACTAACCTATCTCTCGTCTTTGCCACACCCATGTGACTACCGAGTAGACTCTCATGTGCTAGCCAAAGCACTTCTTCTCTCTTAGACCGAGGTACAATTACCTGCTTATACCTCTCGGCCCTTTCCGGGCGTATCGATACAAGATACCCCTCTTCAGTGCGAACTCTACCTCACCGTCAGGTAAGTTCCGCACGGACTTCTCCTTTGCATACCCGCGTATCCTGTTAAGGTCTTCCTCTTGAAGTCTCCTTAATTCACCAGGTAGCAAATTATCTATGGGCGAAGTCAAGGGGTTCAGCGGCTTCGACCCTGACCTTCGCTTCATAGACCTCGTCTCTACGGACCCCACGTGTACGGGTGTACACGTCATAGGATTAGGCTGTGGCAACACATACCTACATCCTAAAATTACGTCATGCGACAACCCCGACAAGCACGCTGCTTGAATTTGTCCTTTCACATACGGCGAATCAAGATCAATGTAAACAACTGGCAGGGAATCTTTACTCCTATTAGCAAATTGAACCTCCACTGTTTCACCTGTATAATCAGCAGGTTTAACAAATTTGCTATCCACCAAAGCTGGATAACTGCAGCCGGTGTCCTACAACACAGTAGCCTTCTCTCCATTTACCGCAGCTGTTGCAGTATTCGACCACTCTACTGGTTTACTCTTTCCACCAATGCCTGGTGTCACTACATGTATCGTGGGACGATATTTCCTGCAGTTCTTGAGAATATGACCAGGTTTGTTGCAACCGTAGCACACAACTTCATCTTTCTTACCAGGGGTACCCTTATCTACCCCTTGGGACTTCCCTGAGCCACGGAACTGATCACGGTTGGGATTATCAGCCCCTAGCTTCCCACCATTTTGACCATTCCGCCTATGAAGTGTCAAACCGTTAGCTTTCCTAAAGTCAGGGACGCTGGTTCGATCCCTGCCACTCCATGTGGTCGGACGAGAGTGTGCACTCTCATATTGCTCAGCCATCACACTGATATCTTCTAAGCTTGCGAAATCATGCTCCGCCAAAAATACGATCAGGTCTTTCCGATACGTACTGAGGACATGTTCCTTCAATATCTCTTCCCGTATGCCTTCATAAGTAAGCTCGACTCCTGTCATTTTCATCCATTTATCGAAGAGCACGCGCACACGAATATGAAATTGTGCGTGTGTCTCCGTTGTTCGTTTAGCCGACTCTCTGAAAAGTTTACGGAAACTTTCAGCCGACAACTCATAATGCCGTAATAGCGCTTTCTTGAGAGCGTCGTAGTCATCTACTTCAGTGGGTGCCATATTATGGTAGACATCCTTGGCAGCTCCTTGAGAAAATGCAGAAATATTAATGGCCCATTGGTCTTTGGGTATATGATGTATTAAGGCTAAATTTTCAAACAGCGTTAAAAAGTTATCGATAATTTCATCCTTGTCATTAAACATCGGCATGGCTACCTGGACGATACGTCTATCCGCAGATCTTTTGCTTGAGGGTCCTAAATGTTCATTCAGTTCTTCGCCCCTCCTAGATTCCGCTTCGATCCATAGTCTTTCCATGGCTAACGCATGTTCTCTCTCCCTGGCTCTTTCTTCGGCCTGCAATCTGGCTAACTCGATTTCTCTTTCTTTATCCCTTTCTTTCTCTTTTTCCTCGGCTTGTCTGATTCTTTATTTCTCCTCGGCCTGTCTCATTCTTTCTTTCTCTGCCGCCTGCTGTTCTCTGTATTCCTTGAGACTCCGCTCTACAAATTCCGCTAATTGGGTCCCTTCATAACGTAATTCATCACGACCTATAGATTTATATTCTCTGACTAACTGCCTATAAGTTGCCATTATAGTCTACTCGACTGTATCACCAACCAACTTACCTAGATTGGTACTCACTAACCTTTTACTGCCTTACAGGAAACAGCTTCCCTAAGAATACTTACCCGTATTCTATCCTAATAAAGTCTTAACCTACAGACTTACTTAAAATCACTCAAAAGTAACCTAACAGCTTCTGGCAGTACAAAATTCTGAATTTTCCCCAAATTCAGCTCGCTCGCACCAACAAGTGCAAATTACTCCCCCGAGACTTCCTTAATTATCTCTTCTCACAAGAG
>JAECUM010036450.1:0-34874 GCA_016617855.1 Megalonaias nervosa | reverse complement strand
TTACTAAGGAGTCACAAAACAGATTTGAATCGGCTAATGAAAAAGAATTTAGGTCCTGCTACATTAATAATATGAATGACAACTGTAACTTTCATTCTATTAGAATTCTGTGTCTGTGAAACACATATCCTCGCGCTTCTCTGTTTTAGACTCCACCTCAAAGTTTGAACATCTTGCATAGGCCTCCGTGATAGGATTTCCCACGAGGTAAACGTCAGATGGATGTTTGCGAAAATATCGCTAGTTTGAAACGTAAGCCCCATTTGGTAGGTGTGTGAGAGTGCTTTTGTTTGTTTTGTTGTTTTTTTTTCGGGGCGGGGGCAGAGGAGAACGTAGTGTGACTCAATGTCCGCTGCATGTATTTAAATCTGTCTTTTCGTTTCTCATGTTTTGTATAGATTCTATTATATAAATTTATAATGTGACGAGTGAGGCAGAGTCCATGTCATGGACTAGGGACTAAGTTTCCGAGGAGTAGAGGAAAGACTCTAAGATATGTTCTAGGGGGTTCCAGTTTGATGCGTGTTGACAGTTGGTTCATCTATTGTACATGCTATTTCTCAGACAAGTGAGGAAAATAAGTTATCTGAGACTTATGTATAGTCACCCCTAGCCACCGAACCTTTCACCACAGGGAGGAAGGGAGAAGAAAACATTCCAAAGTGAAGGCACAATCTACACCCAAAAGATTTTCATTCACGCAAGCTGAGTGTGTCTAGCTTTAACAGAAGTGACGTGTTCAAGAAAATTACAATCGTATAGACGGACGGGTTTAATGTATTCAGACGCTTCTTTTCAAAGCATGGGGATTACTATAAAACTTGTGTACTGGCCTTTATTGCCAAAGTAAAGTTCATGTTCTTTTTTTTTTTTTTTTTTTTTTCTTTTATTCTTCTCTCCCATTCTTTCTGGTGTTTATCCTGTGAGGAAAGAATGATTAATTAGTATATAGAAGTTTTGTGATGAAAAAGAAAAGAAAAGAACAGGAATAAAATGAAGGAAGTAAAGAAGAAAAGTTCCATATTAGAAAATTTCTCTACATTTCGATGGAAACCGCATAAAAGCATCACGAGAAATGTATGAATGTAATATCTGTATTACGTGCAAGTAATACTAGTTTCTCCTCTCTCTCTCTCTCTCTCTCTAAGATGACCAAGTAAGACCTCTACGTGAAAGGTTAGACATCATGTGCAGAGAGAGAAAGAGTGGGTGGATGGAGGAAGTTGGCTCTCAAAATTCAATACAAATCAGAATTTAGATCAATATGTAATATGGGTCTAGACTTTCTCTGCGTTGTGTAATAAAGGATATGGTTGTTTCTTTGCGGGATAAAATTGACATCAAGTAGTAATTTGAAGGAAAAAAAACAAGAAACAACCCCCCAACCTCACCCCCCCCCCCAATCATAATGTGGAAAAGAAAAGAACAGGAATAAAATGAAGAAAGAAAAGAAGAAAACTTCAATATTAGAAGATTTCTCTACATTTCCATAGCAAGCGCATAAAAGCATTTATGAGAAATGTATGCATGTAATGTCTGTATTAGGTGCAAGTAATGCTGGTTTTTCCTCTCTCTCTCTCTCTCTCTCTCTCTCTCTCTCTCTCTGTAAGAAGTCCAAATAAGACCTCTACGTGAAAGGTTGGACTTCATGTTTAGAGAGAGAAAGAGTGGGTGGATGGAGGAAGCTGGCTGTCAAAATTAAATGCAAATCAGAATTTTAGATCAATATGTAATATGGGTCTAGTCTTTCTCTGCGTTGTGTAATAAAGAATATGGTTGTTTCTTTGCTGGATAAAATTGACGTCAAGTAGTAATTTGAAGAGAGAGAGAGAGAGAGAGAGAGAGAGAGAGAGAGAGAGAGAGAGAAAACAAAAAAACAAGCAAAAACCTTCTCCCCCCCCCAATCAAATAACCTCCACCCCATCCTTATATGTACATATTTCGTCCTTGTGTCGGTGGAAATTGCACTCTAGAGTTTTCATAATGCATTAGCTAATATCCTCGATTTCAGTTGTTATATACTTCAATTTTCGTACGATGTGTTTTCCGCGTATCAAGGATAGTTTTAACTCTTTGTTTAAAACTGGTAGATTAACTCCACATCTTGACTCCCTCTCCCCCACCCCCAAAAAGTAGGCATTGATTCATTTGGTTCCTTAGCCAATGGTCAAACTTGCCAATTTATGAACGATTGACCTACAGCACCATGTACAACCTTCAGTACTGAAAGTTACAGAGTCAATTCTGAGAAAAACAGTTTGGCAAAGCCCTCTCGCCTGCATTATCAACGGATTCTCTATACTACTTATTGTACATGGTGAGCGCGGAATGTTCTAGAGCTTTCGCGATTGGCTCAGACGTCTGGAGAAGGTAGGCCATTTCATTGATGTATGTCTATTTTTAGACGCAGTTTGTATAAACAAATCCACACGTGTCTCAGCATATATACTCTACGCGCTTCAAGAAAGTTGTAGAAGATTCGCGACTGTATTTAGTTTGTAATATATAAACGAGCCGACTAGCCACTCGACTAAGCAGACAAGGTTCAAAAGTGAGCACAGAGAAAAGTGTTACGAGTCAGAGAAGTGACAATCTTGTAAAGCGAATTTCAGTGCGGAATATAAATAGGGTAGATACCTTGCACTTAACGCATAATAGTGAAAGACTGAAACAATGACTGGAAAAGCACCAGCTATCGGTATTGACTTGGGCACAACTTATTCTTGTGTCGGAGTTTTTCAGAATGGAAAAGTAGAGATTATTGCAAATGATCAGGGAAACAGGACGACACCGAGTTACGTCGCTTTTACAGACACGGAGAGAGTGATCGGCGATGCTGCAAAAAATCAGGCGGCTCTCAACCCTGAGAACACCGTATTCGATGCAAAACGTCTTATCGGCCGACGATTTGACGACCCGAGCGTTCAAAATGACATTAAACATTGGCCATTCAAAGTTGTTAATATGGAATCCAAACCAAAGATACAGGTGGAATACAAGGGAGAGACCAAAGTTCTTGCTCCTGAAGAGATCAGCTCTATGGTGTTGACGAAAATGAAGGAGACGGCAGAAGCTTATCTTGGTCAGAAGGTCAAGGATGCTGTAATTACAGTGCCAGCCTACTTCAATGACGCACAGAGACGGGCCACTAATGATGCCGGAGTTATCGCCGGTCTGAATGTCCTGAGAATCATCAATGAGCCCACAGCTGCTGCCCTGGCATATGGACTTGACAAGAACCTTAAGGGAGAGATGAATGTGCTTGTGTTCGACTTAGGGGGTGGAACATTCGACGTATCTATTCTGACAATTGATGAGGGCTCCCTGTTTGAGGTAAGGTCCACAGCTGGAGACACACATCTAGGTGGTGAGGACTTTGATAACAGAATGGTAAACTTCTTTGCAGAGGAATTCAAGAGAAAACATAAAAAGGACATCTCCAAGAATGTGCGTGCCCTACGGCGTCTACGCACAGCATGTGAGCGTGCAAAGAGGACTCTGTCCAGCAGTACCGAGGCCAGTGTAGAGATTGACTCTTTGCACGAAGGCATCGACTTCTACAGCAAAATTACAAGGGCTAGATTTGAGGAGCTGTGCATTGACCTGTTCCGAAGTACACTTGAACCCGTAGAGAAAGCTTTGAGGGACGCTAAGATGGACAAATCTATGATCCATGAGGTCGTGCTTGTTGGTGGTTCCACCCGCATTCCTAAAGTGCAGAAACTGTTGCAAGAGTTTATGAACGGCAAGGAGCTGAACAAGTCCATCAATCCTGACGAGGCTGTAGCTTACGGTGCTGCAGTTCAAGCTGCCGTCCTGACTGGCGTTCAGAACGAGTCTATCAAAGACTTGCTTCTAGTCGACGTCGCTCCGCTTTCGCTTGGTATCGAGACGGCTGGTGGCGTAATGACAAAGCTCATCGAGCGCAACACGAGAATCCCAACCAAAACATCGCAGGTCTTCACAACTTACTCCGACAACCAGCCGGCTGTATCCATTCAAGTATTCGAGGGGGAGAGGGCCATGACAAGGGACAATAACTTGCTGGGTCGTTTCGAATTGACTGGAATTCCACCAGCACCCCGTGGTGTGCCCCAGATTGAAGTAACTTTTGACATCGACGCCAACGGAATCCTTAACGTTTCCGCCGTAGATAAGAGCAGTGGCAAATCCAACAAAATTACAATCACAAATGACCGAGGTCGGCTTAGTAAAGAGGATATTGACAGAATGGTGGCCGACGCTGATAAATACAAAGCGGAAGACGAAAGACAGAGAGAACGCGTCTCAGCTAGAAATGCTCTGGAAAACTACATTTTCAGTGTGAAACAGGCGGTATCTGACACTGGAGACAGACTATCAGTAGACGACAAAAAGAAAGTGTCGGATACTTGTGACCAGGCACTCAAATGGCTAGACAACAATTCTCTGGCAGAAAAAGAGGAGTTTGATCAAAAGTTACAAGATGTCCAGAAGACGTGTTCCCCCATCATGGTAAAATTACATGGCGGTCAACCCCAATATGGTGCCCATACTAGCCAACAGGGATCTCAGGGCAGGCAGGGACCCACAGTTGAGGAGATGGATTAAACTAAGATGAAAGGTCTAAATCTAACGAGTCATGACTGATAAACTTAGGAAAAAAATTGCCAAAGTATTTTATATTTATTGTGATTGTACTGGATGTAAAACAAAATGGAAGTACAGACTTCTGTTTTATTTATTTATAGAACTGATTCATTATCAAATATCGAATTCGCAGGCATTGTGGGGTACAAGTTTACATTTAATCTCTCTAGTCATTTCAAGCGCCCAATTGCCATGATGTCATCGGCCAGTGTAATTAAGGTAACATATACATTCTTGTGTATGTTTTAATGATTTAATATATAATGTTGTATTTCATATATTTTACAGAATTTTAAGATCTTTGTATGCTATATTTGATCTTGTACTTCATGTTTGATTGACTTGGAAGTTTTGTACCTTGTATTTTTAGATTTTCCCAACCACCTTTAGTTGGTACCACATACGTATACATTCAAGTTTGATACATACTGTGTTAATGTTTGCCTAATGTTTAATAAAAGTTTTTAAAAATATGTTTTTCTCATCTTGTCTGGTGATTTAACTTTTTTTCTATTAGGGATGTGTTCACACTTAAACATGCACACAGCACCACATGCAGCCGATATTTTCATCATTCTCTTATCTTCCTCTGTCTCTCTATGTGGTGGCCTAAGTGGTTAGAGCGTACACCTTGCATGCGGGAGATCGTGGGTTCCAACCTGCACCTAGTCATATCAAAGACGTAAAAATGACACTAGCAGCTGCATTGCCTGGCGCTCAGTATTTAGAGGTTAGTGTTAAAACTGGTTGGGTTGGTGTCAGGATAATGTGACTGGGTGGAACATTATGCTACATGTTAGCAGCATGATGATCTAGTGGTAGACATGACAATTAAACTGCCAAACTACAGAGATCATAGCAATAGGACTAAAATTATTAAAGCTACATTAAAAATATTAATCATAAAAAATCTCTCTCTTATGCTCATGTCAACACACAAGCACAAACATTCTTCATTGTTCACCTCCAAAGACGAGGAAGTGGTCAATACACGAGGATGTGGGGGGAAGCTACTGCTGAGGATAGGATTTGAATTTAGGACAAAGGGATATATATATATATATATATATATATATATGCAATTGGATGTGTCAATTTGTTTTCTAATATGTCTTGGAAAAACACTGCCTATCCTGCACCTCCGCCATACACATCGACTGCTCCCTAAACAACAGGAACAATACAATCTTTCGCAAATGCACAACAAACAATAAACGTTAAGAACAAGGTATGTGTAAACATACATGATTACACACCAGATACAAGGTATGTGTAAACATACATGATTACACACCAGATACGGGTCTTTCTTCATTTTCGAAAACTCACTGTTCTTTAAACATTTAAAGAACTCCAGTCTTTAAATATTTATGATGACATACCAATACAAATTTTTGCTGTATCTTCAAGAACTCCAGTCTTTAATGATTTAAGATGACATACCAATATAAATTTTTGCTGTATCTTCAAGAACTCCAGTCTTTAAATATTTATGATGACATACCAATACAAATTTTTGCTGATCTTCAAGAACTCGTCTTTAAATATTTATGATGACATACCAATAAAAATTTTTGCTGTATCTTCAAGAACTCCAGCCTTTAAATATTTATGATGACATACCAATACAAATTTTTGCTGTATCTTCAAGAACTCCAGTCTTTAAACATTTTTGATTACCGACCAATACAGATCTGTTTTTATCTTCAAGAACTCTAGTCTTTAAACATTGATGATTGCACACAGATACAGATGTTATCTACAAGAACTAGCTATTTCAGTTAAAACTGATTTTGCAAAATTTGCTCAACATATGAACCATGATATTAATGTTCTCTCTAAATATAAAATAAGCACACTACACTGAGTGATGGTTGAAAGGACTTTGCTAACACATGGTGATATAGGAGTGACAAAGTAAGTACATGTACCTAAAAAGTCATTCAGTGTTACATCCTAAATCTCACTAAATGCTACCTTTTGTTGCTAACAGTTACATTTAAGTACTGACTTTTTCACTAACTAAAATCAGTGATAGTGATAAGTTGAGAAAAAGCATCCTAAATTACATGATGTTCATGCACATTTTGAATATTACCACTGTTAAATCTATTCTCAAACAAAGATTTGTGAAATTATTTTCCGTGTCTTTTCCTACGGTGGTTTTGTAGCCAGTTATTAAATTTACATTTCTTCAATACAAAATTGAGCAAAATTTCTGATAGTGATGTAAATTAGTTGTGGTAATTCAGTAATTTACTAATTGGTCTGGAATACCCCAAATGTACTCTACTCGGCTAGCTAGATCCATCCAACGAGCAAAAAAGTCTAATGCTCTTATATGATTCATCTGCAGTCCGTCAAATACTTTAGACAGAAAACAATGAACTGCAGCAAGGTAAATAACCCAAAAAAAAATTTCAATCATCCGTGCAAATTCATCTGAAGGTTTATGTTAAATCCTTTCAATGCCAATAGATCTACATTGGTGGTAAGTTGACAGATAGACAAATATATAGATGGGCCGATAGCCATGTTGGAAGAGAAAGGCAAACAGGCAGACAGATGGATACATACATGAAAACATAGATACATGTTGCATGTTCTCCGTTCTCTTATGAATCCCAGGCCTTGTCTGATTAAGGCCTTGCACGGCCCTATGCATTGAAAGTATTATCCCCCCCTTTCGAAATATGAAACTAAAAAAAAAAAATTAAAATCAAAATCATGAACCCCCCCAAACTAAAAAAACAAATAAAAGCTAAAAAGGTGAGAAAATGCCAGTGTTGCCATCATTCCAAATGAAAATACTCGTACATGCAGATCGAAATGGTTATATATAATTCATTCAATTTTATGTAGATCTACAGACAGACAGACATTTACATACATGAAAATATATATACATGTTGCTGGTTCTCAGTGTTCTCTTATGAATCCCAGGAAAATCTGAGGACAGTGTTCAACTATTGTGTGTATCAACTACGACTATTAAGACTTTGCTGGAAGGCATTACAACCGACATGTGGATAGACTGGAAGAATATCAGACAGACAGGCAGAGAAACAGAAGGGAAGGAAGACAAATGAAGGTAAGGAAAAGATACATGCTAGTTCCTTGACACGCTGTTTATCAATTCTCTCCTTGATAGATTAGGCATATACTGGGGAAAGAGGCTGGACATCAGGAACAAATATGGATAGACAGAAAGAATGGCATACACAGGGATAGACAGATAGAAAAAATGTCAGAGCAATTTAAATTTATATATATATACACACACAAACACACACACCCGTTAATGCATTTCTATAAGAAACATAGTTTAAAGTTGGATACATGTTGCATTAATGTTTGCCTAGTTTTCAATAAAAATTTAAAAATGTATAAAATTATTTTATCTTTTTGCTCAGCAGTTTAACCGTTTCCTAACTTACCATATGTTCAAGCACAAACATGAACTGCATTTCATGCATCCAATATTTGATCTCTCTCACTCTCTCTCTATACACACATACTCGTTCATGAACGTTCATCCCCAAAGACAAGGAAGTGGTCAATATTTGTGTGGTGGGTGGTGTGTCAGTGCAATTAGGGTAACATTTGTGCACTAAAAACTATAGGGATATTGCAAAACACTAAAGGTAGTGTTTAATTGTTTGTCTTGTGATAGAATATAATTTTTTTTGTGTAATGAAATAGGGAACTGTTGATATGCTTTGGAATATGACTTGAAATAACGCTGCCTATCCCTTACTTCCCCTGTACATATAGACAGCTCCATAAGCAGCAGAATGGTACAATATTCAGCAAATGCACAATGAATGACAAAGCTTAAGAACAAGATATATTTCACCTCTTTAAACATTACACAATGATACAAAACTGCTTTTATGTTCAACAACTCGCTACTCGACTTAAAGTTTGTAAAAATATGATCAATGACCGAACCTCGATATTAACGTTCTCTCTTAAACATAAAATAAAAATGCTGCATCTTGTCTTATATGAAAATAAAACAATAGTACTATAAACAGCACATGAGAAGCAGCCATGCTTAATTGTTGTCTACGCAGATAACTGATGTTTGTTGGCAGGAAGCACTTTTCTTCCAGAGTGATCTTGACCTTTGCCTATTAGGCCCAAAAATCAACAAACGTCTTCCTTATTCTAAGTTCAAGCCATCAAAAAAATTTGATCCAAGTATGATGTAGAACAAATGTTGTCCTTCGGAAACAGTTGTATTCTTTCAATCATACTGTGACATTTGACCTTTTGATCCCAAAATTGACATAGCTCTTTCATAACCCTAGTAAAAGCTATCAATGTTTGATGTCCACAGATGCTGGAGTGCTTAAGTTATTGTGCAAAAACCATTTTTTTTAAATTTCAGCAACATTTGCCTTGACCTTTGCTCTAAAAAAAATCAGCAATATTCTTCCTTACTTAAAGTGGAACAATCTACAAAGCTGGGTAGCCGTAGATTGTAGAGAACTCGAGTTAGTTTGTGTAAACAAGTTTACTTTAAGTAGTGACAGTGAACTTGACCTTTAAGCTTTTCACCCTGATATTGATAGCATTCTTCCTTACCCCAACTGCAAGTTAGTCACAATATTTGGTGACTGTTTTGAACAACTGAAGTTATCATGCTTAAATTAAACTGATACCAGATGGACAGCAGTTTGGACAAAAAGAAACAACACTGTATGCTTTGCATTATGGTGGGCATATAAACATCTATGTTCCAGAAACCTCTAAAAAGCGAGTACGTGCGCACAAGCACTGAAAAAAAAAATCCCAATTTAAAATGTAAGTAATAAACACATATCATATATGCAAGTCTCAAATTCTAACATACAAAAACAGACATGAGCACAAACTACAAATTTTGGTGATCCATCAAGGGAGAGGGACTACAAATCATTTCTTTTACGAGCAGAGACTGGGGCTACAGATTGCTTATCCCAATAGTGGGCAGAGGGGCTACTAACAGGGCTTCTCAGCAGCATGGAGATGGGCTACAACTGAGTGACTAAGAAGTGGACAGAGTGGGCAACAAATCAGACATCCTAGGAGCACTGATGGGTTCAAACAGGATTCAATAAGGAACAATAATGTCATATAAAATAGGGCTTTGGGTACATGATTCTTTGTTTGTGACTTTGGTTGGATGAGTGGTGATATAATTAATGGAAAAATTGCAGGAACTGGTCTGCTGATTTCTAGATATATGCTTTTCTTTGAAAGATGTGGACAAGGGGGAGTAATTTCCCTAATTCTTTTGGTCATGGCCACTAAGAATTCTCGTATGTCCAGTGATTTAGGGAAGTGCAATTTCAGGGTGTGTGTTTGTATTTGTGAGTGTGATATATAAATGGGGTGGAGGGGATTTCAGTAAAAACATGAAAAAAGAGCTGTGGCAATCAGCCTGGTAACATAGTAGGTTTAAAATGGATTTATAAAATCTTGCTTTTTGCATCTGCGCTAGTTATATTTCCTTTTGTGTTTACTTTTTGCACAAGTCATTTCTATTGCTTCATGTCCTTTACTTTTCCTAATGTGCAGAGATTTTATGCATTTTGTTTCCCCTTTCCAATATTAATACACTGATTCATTTACAGGGAGGGTGGGGATGGGGTGGTTATATTGGTTTGTTTAGAAGATGATGGGGGTGAGGTGTTTCTAGCGGTAGTAATTGCAATGAATACTCAAGAAAATGTGCTTTAAATCCAATTGGAATTAATCACCAGAACTCATCGCTGAATATTGCATTTACTATCTTGTACTGAACTTACTGCTTTAGTATCATGGTACATGTTCTCAAATCAACAAACTCATTTGATTTTGGTTGTAAAAGTATTGCTGAAGCACCATGAACAACAAAATGGCCTCCATCTTTCCATGCAAAGTATTCCTCCAAAAAGAAATTAAGAAACAAATGACTGGTACCTAACATCAGAGAGGAATGGACAATTGTATCATTGGCAAGCAAACAAGACATCATATTCAAACTCAAATTGTCTTTGGTGGCAATAACATTACGTTTAGTTTTGTATTAGCATTCAGCACAAAGGTTTTCCCAAATCTTTTTCTATGGAGGATACACCATTCTTGATGAACAATGTAAGGAAAACTATTTTTGGCCATTAATTAGAGCCCTTTAAAATGAATGAAAGTAGTTAAGTCAGGCCACATGTGTAACTTTAATTATTACAATAAAATAATTTTTTACATAACGGAGAACATCTAATATGAAATTCATCATACAATATAACGGAACATTATTCAAACATCCCATGTGTAACGTTCCTCTGTGTGGGCACTCTGGAAATTATTGATAAACAGATCTCAATAACTGCAACCTTTGGTCAAAGGAGTTGTAGGCATGAACTAAATTTACTGTGGAGAAAGCATTATTTTCTTATCAGACTTAGCATGGCCTTGACCCTTGACCTTTAGAACCCAACACATAAACAGGTTTCATTATCAAGCAAAGTACAAACCATTCATAAAGTCAAGGAACTTGCTATAGAATAAAAGTTACTGTGCAATGCCTGCTTTTTAATTGAGCTACAATTACCCTGACCTTTGAAATGTCAACACCAAAACCAACAAAACTCATCAACACCTTAAGTGCACACTCTCCACAAACCTTGGCCAAGGTATGTGTTTTTGAACAACAATTATTATGCTAATATATTTTCCTTCTTGAATCACAGTGACACTGACTTTAGAGTTCCCACCCCACTCCAATGTATAGGCTGAACTTTTGACCTCCGACTCCACCCCAATGTATTGGATTGATTTTGACCTCTGACCCCAACCCAATGTACAGGATTGATTTTGACATCCCACCCCAACCCAATGTATAGGATTGATTTTGACCTCCCACCCCACCCCAATGTATAGGATTGATTTTGACCTCTGACCCCACCCCAATATATAGGATTTGTTCTTATCCAATATGCAAGTCATCACACCTTTGGTGAAGGTACATAGTCAAAAAACTGAAATTTCTGTGCAGAAACAATTTGTCTTTTTCCAGTCACAGTGACATTTGGCCTTTTGTCCCCCCAAATCACTTTAATATTACCCCAAAGGAAAGTCATCCACAAAGATCAGTCCAGGTCTGTGATGTAATACTAAAGTTATTGTGCAGAAACAAATTTTCTTCTTTCAGTCACAGTGACCTTGACCTTTGACGTGGTGGTCCAAAATTAAAATGACCAGATGTCTTTATTTTGCATAGTTCATACATTTTCTAGTCTGCTAGGCAAACCTAACAAAAACTTGTCTACAAAAAAAGCACTTTTGTTGGGTCAGGCTAAAGCCATTCAATATTTTTTCAAAATTTTAATTTTTTTATTTACTTAAGTTTCCTTCAATTTTTTATGACTTTGTTTAGGTTTAGTTTTTCTTTTCTAGGTTTTTTAGGTCTACTTCTAATTCGGAAGCGGGTAAGTAGAGTTTCTCAGGATTTTGGGTAAGACCATTTCTTCCTTTTCAACTGCTTAAAGTTAAAACAATTTCTGATATTCTTCTGCAATAACAAAATTTTCAAATTAGCCATTGTGATAATAATACATGTGCCAATGGAGAGATGGACATCAGACATCAGACGACAGACAACAGACATCAGACAGACAAAAGACCATCCCATTAGCTATTCTGGCCTATCACCAGTGGAGCCAAAAACATCAAACATCAAACACGCAATCGTCCTTTTTCTCTCTTGACTCACTGGGACAAAATAACATTATGAACAGACCTGCTCCAGAAGGTCAACAAAACATAATTGTCTTTCTCTCTAATGAGTAAATTTTACTGTAGCGAAAGCATACCTTATCCATTCATATACCCTATTGCAAGCAATAACAACTGGACATTTCAGAAGGTGCAGTACTCGTCTTGTAAGTACTTTTCCTCCATATTAAATTTATGAGGGTTCAACGGAAGATGATGTCTCAACTATGTTCCTAACGGGAAAGCAATCCATATGTCTTAAACATGACAGTGATACCATAATTTAACATGGCTTGCGTTATTACTTTCCTGAGCAACTATAGTAAAGAAAACCAATCATCATCATCAATACTGAATGAAAATAAACTAATGGGTAATGATCCAACATATGCCATGTGCTTTACAAATTACAAAAATTATTATAAACAAAAATGAAATCATCAGAATGAATAGGAAGTTTATATCAAAGTATGCTGTTCATGTAAAGCCATTAGGATAAATATATGATAAACATGAAACAAGAAATGTACAAGAAAGTAAATTCTATCATACAATGAAAAGTAGATATCCATGAAATAAAATTTTTTTAAAAATAAGAACAAATATTAAAGGCAAAATCTGGCAAATATCTTCAATTAGTCAAATGTTTTGAACACGAGTTAATTACACATCCACTTTATGACCTCATATACTAAAAAAACACCCAAGACGAGTTGACCAAATTCAACAGAAAGCATCATGACAGAATGTCTTTCAACACTAAACTAATGGTACTGAGGTGTCATCAAATGCAATTAAGATACAAACAAGAGGACAAAATGGGCCTGAAATGAATGAAAGCAACTGTTTTAAGCTTTCTTCAGGTTTTATACCTTATTCATACTTGATGGCACACAAGTATTATTTCTATGAAAGGACACTTTCAGTTAAATTTGCTCAAATTCTATTAAGCTGTTTTCTTTTATAAAAAAATGATTTCCTCTTTGTAATAGTAGCCATATTTTGATGGATGAATGGTTGAAGGTACCAGTACGGTCTGCATTTTCGGCAAAAATGAAGCTAGTGTCAGATTTGGAATCTATTATTTTTCTTTTCTTGGGAAACGAAAATACCATTGACTGATTATAATACTTTGTCCATGATAGGTGAAAGCAAAAGGGTGGATATGATGACAGATCATTATGTTTTCAGCTAAAAGGGGATAACTAACAAAAGCAGATGATAAAAGGTGATACGAGTCTTTAGCACTTTCTTGTTGAACAAGAGTATAAATTGGCTGCATAGCAAAGGCACTTAAGTCCTGACCCAAGTACAAGCCATCCATAAAGTCTGGTAATTGTACCATAAAGTCTGGTAATTGTACCATAAAGTCTGGTAATTGTACCATAAAGTCTGGTAATTGTAGAGGGTGTAGAAATTTAGCTATTACGTAGAAACCATAATTTCTTTCGGCCACTGTGACCTTTGACCTTGGGATCCAAAAATTGATTGGCACCATTTTCAATTAAGACCAAACATATATCATAACAAGTCTTTTGGATGACAATGTCATGTCAACATGATGTTCCATCCAGAAGGAGTAACTATAACTAGAGTTCACAATGGCTGCTGCAGCAGACATATTGGATGTCAGATCAGCAGCATTTTCATTTAGGACCACATTAAGTCTCTCTGTGAAAACCCCTATATTGATCTGTACAGGAAATGTGATAACTAGATTTTCAAGATGGCCAATGCGGTGGCCATACTGAATGTGCAGTGAATATAACACATAGTGCTGAAGAATACTCTTGGAACACACAACCAATGCTTGATATAATCATAATGTTAATGCAAAGGCATGGTGCAAACACCTTGTCTGACACAATTCTAATGTTAAAACTACAGCAGGCAATCAACGCCCTTTCACACGGTGTCCAAATCCAATAGTCTGCATCAAGCTGTTACAAGGACTAACCCTATATTCATGCAAGGACACATTTAACTCTAATTTGTGTGAATTTTGGGGAAGTGGGATTAATAATCATAATAAAAAGAAATCCTCTTTGTTTTTTCTCAGTCAGATCAATCAACATAAGGTTTGTAAAACACCTCACAAGTGGTGATGTCTAATCTTTGAAACATACAATGCTGGCCAAGCAAAATAAGCAAGAATCAATGTCACAACACCAGCCAGTGTCTGGATGCTTTCTGACTGCATTAAACACCCAGTCATATCACTTCTACCTTGCTCTATTTCCACCTGTATTCAGCAGCCACACTTCACAAAGATGACTGATACAAAACTGAACGTACGCGGCTGCTGGCAAATGCCGAATGTAAATAACAAATATAATGGCCAATAATATGTAACAAAATGCATCCACTATTAGGAATAAATTCATAATATAAAAGTTTGATCATTGTTATTTTATGATTCTTAAGAATATTTTGGAATTAATAAAGTTAAGGAGATAATGTCGAACAAACTCTACTATTTATAGTTACAACAATGTTTAAAGTAAATACCACCACAAAAATAAATACACCAATGAAAGCACAATGTCATGGTATCCTACGCCAATGGTTGCTATACAGTCTGAATTTGGTTGCCTCCTGTTTACAGTTACAACAATCTTTGAAGTAAATACTACCACATAAATAAATACACCAATGAAAGCACAATGTCATGGCATCCTATACCAATAGTTGCTATACAGTCTGAATTTGGTTGCCTCCATTTAGGCCACCTTCCTGATGTCCAATTTCTGATGCTATAGCTTGCAGTTCCTCCAATCCTTGGTAAGTCCTTTCATATTTGTGTGCAATTAGTTTTCTATAAAAATGAGCAGCAAACAGGAGAAAGACGATCAGTACAGGTATTACTATCACTGTCGAGGCAATGGCTGCATTGACATTTATGCCGATAAACTGGAGCCAACATATCACAACAATTTCTGCAAGAAAAAGAATGATTCCAAGGCCTGTGGAAAAAATCCATGCCATAGTGA
The DNA here is from genome assembly GCA_016617855.1 of Megalonaias nervosa. Lineage (NCBI taxonomy): Eukaryota > Metazoa > Mollusca > Bivalvia > Unionida > Unionidae > Megalonaias > Megalonaias nervosa. The sequence goes on along the minus strand of JAECUM010036450.1, from coordinate 19,512 downwards.
TGAAGATGACCATCTTTTCATGTGGAGATTCATGGACTGCATTGACGTTGTGAACATTGCTAACGGCTTCAATGTTAGGCAAGATGCATGTGCTAATCATTAGGGCCAGTAAATGCACCGACACAAGAAGTGTGGTGCATATACTGAACAAGATCAACAAGAATCCTGGCACATTTTTGTCAACTGTTATTTCCACAAGGGCCACCTAAAACAGAAACATAAATTATTAAGCAAACTGAAATGGTACATTCTGACATATGGAAAATGATCTTTTTTCCTGTATTTTGCTTAACTGATAAAACTTATGACTGAACTAATATTTCTCCTGAAAGAAGGATAGTTTTAGAAGTTTTCAAAGAATGTAATTACGATTCTGTGATAGTTAAATATCATTCATATATATTTGAAACATGATCTTGATGTGAGACGTATGTTTAAAAATCTACCTATAGCTACTTCTATGGCTTGTAAAGATAACTTCCCTTTTTTTATTATATGTTCCACTTCCACTATGTCACTATGCCCCCACCTTCCCCAACATGATCCAAGGTTCAAAACCTTGTATGTATTTATAAAGGTTGGTTATAAGATATTCAAAATATGTCACTAAAAATTTAACTAACCTCTCCCAGGTACCCTATGGATAAAGACAAGAAATTTACTTCTCTCTTGACGGTTATGCCATTTATTTATCATGTTGGGTACATTTCCACTCAGCAGTTCAGGAAGAGTGTATGTGTGTGATTTGGATTTTTATGTACCTTTTAACAATTTTTCAGTCATATTGCTATGATGTCTGCAGTGTGGCAGTTTATAGTGATGTCTTGTACTGGGTCATCATGCTGCAGGCATATGGCATCATGTCCCACCCAGTCACATTATCCTGACACCAGGCCAACCAGTCCTAACACTAATCTCTTAATGCCGAGCGCCTAGCAAGGCAGTTGCCAGTATCATTTTTTTAATAATTCTTTGGTATGACTTGGCCGGGGTTCAATCCTGTGACCTTCTGCATCCAAGGCAGATACTCTAATCACTTAGGCCACTAGAGCCGTCAGTTCAGGAAGAGAGAGAGCTATAGAGACAGACAGGCAGATGGGCTGGCAGAGAGCATCACATTATCACTGATGCAATCCTACCTAGAACCTTGGTTGGCGTCTTTTCCATGAGTGTATATTCTACAAAGATTAGGTTAAGTTATGGTATGGTTTCATTCTTCAATAATAGTTCCGATATAAAGAGGGAGGGATTGGCGTATGAGATTAAATAATGGGGCTGGCCTGTAGAAAGAAAATTTTGCATCTTTTTTTAAGAAAAATAAAAACAAAACTTACATGGTGAAAAATCTATGCATTTGTCCGATTCAGATACTAAACAGATAATATAAATAAAAAGAACTGAGTCGTGGAGACAAACAACATTCCAAGATAAAAATAACTTTGTTAAAAAAAAGTTGTTTCTATCCCAATGACAGCCCACCCAAGTTACTTCAAGGTTGTTATTTTTCATCTTGTTAACCTCAAATCAGAAATAAATTGTGACGAGAAATGACCACAAGCATTGCTAATAACAGGCATCAGCTTTGGATCACATACAATTTTTTAGTGTATAAAAAAAAACGATTTCTGTCTCAAACTAAAGAAAATGAAATTAAACATAACTACACGAACTTAAACTTGACATAAAGATGACATATTTATAATCTGGAACCACTCAACTGAAGAACTGGAAAAATTCATTGTTTGCCTAAATCATTTTCATCCGACGATTAAATTTACTTATACTGCATCTAGTACGCATGTTTCATTTTTAGATGTAATGTAGTTAAAAATATTGATAACACTATCTCTACAAATATTCATGTCAAGGAAACTAATATCCACCAGGATGTGGAATATTCTTCATGTCATCCCATGTCATGTAAAAACGGTATACCATATAGCCAGGCCAAAAGATACTGACGCATTATTTCCAATGATTGTCAATTACAAAATTCACTGAATGATTTAAAAACATATTTCCAAAACAGAAATTATCCTAAACATATCATTGATTCTGTGCTGAACAAAGCCCGTAATCTTACTCAACATGAGGCTTTAAACACAGTAAATCGTACAATAGAGAAAAATATAATTCCTTTCACAATACAATATAATTCTTCATTACCTAATATAGGAATTATAATTAATAAATATTGGAGTCTCCTAAATTTATCAAATAAAACCAGCATAAAATCACTTTACAAAAATAAACCAATTCTTGCTTATAGAAGACCCAAGAATTTTCAAGATTTTCTAATTAGAACTAAACAGAAAATAAAAAAAGACAATTCTCGTCATCTAAATGTAATAGACACCAGTGCTCTCAATGTGCAAACATATGAGAAAGTGCTTCTTTCAGTAGTGCGAATACAAAAGAGGTATTTTCTCTACGTTATAACACTAACTGCAAATCAAATGATGTGATTTATTTGATAACCTGTAAAATATGTAATATGCAATATGCTGGACAAACACTTCAACAAGTTTCTAAGAGAATGAATAATCATTGCTTTCACATAAAAAATTATAGAGATCCTCAGTTTTCCTCTAATATTTCAACACATTTTAATACCAATAACCACTCTCTACTCGATTTTTCTTTCATGCCAATAGATACTGTGCATGGAGACATGAATAGACTCATAAAAGAAACTTAATGGATTTATAAATTAGATACTTTGTATCTTAATGGCCTTAATACCAATGCACTATATAAAATTGTATAAAATATATATTTTTTTTAAAATTGATAAATTGTATATCCTTTATAACAATATAATTAGATGTATGACTGTTTGTCTCTATTTTATTTTATTATTACACGAACTTAAACGGAACTGACAAATCCTTAAATGTATTACTTTAACTGTAGACATGTTAACATAAAGTCAAGAGAATGTGTGAAATGTGGAAAATAAGCTGAACAAGGTAAAAGCAAAGAAGGAATGAGGTAATGGAAAGAAGGAACAATGTAATGGGAGGAAGGAACAAGGTAATGGAAAGAAGGAACAAGGTAATGGGAAGGAACAAAGTAAAAGGAAAGGAGGAGGAAGAAATAACGTAATGGGAAAGAAGGAGCATGGTACTGAGAAGAAGGAACAAGGTAATGGAAAAATGGAACAAGGTAATGGGAAAGAAGGAACGAGGTAAATAGTAGAAGGAAGAAAGTAATGGGAAGAAGGAACAAGGTAATGGGAAGGAAGGAACAAGGTAATGGAAAGAAGGAACAAGGTAATGGAAAGAAGGAACAAGGTAATGGGAAGGAAGGAACAAGGTAATGGAAAGAAGGAACAAGGTAATGGGAATAAAGGATCAAGGTAATTGGAAGAAGGAACAGTGTGTGTGTGAGTGTGTGTGTGATTTGGATTTTTAAAGTAGCTTTAACAATTTTTCAGTCATACCGCTACGATGTCTGCAGTGTGGCAGTTTATAGTGATATCTAGCACTGGTGCATCATGCCACAGACATGTAGCATGATGTCCCACCCAGTCACATTATCCTGACACCACCTCTCAATGCTGAGTGCCAAGCAAGGCAGCTGTTAGTACCATTTTTGTAAGTCTTTGGTATGACTTGGCCAAGGATCGAACCCATGACCTCCCGCATCAGAGGTGGATGCTCTAACCACTAGGCCACTGGAGCGGTCGAAGAAGGAACAAGGTAATGGGAAGAAGGAGCTACGTAATGGGAATGAAGGAACAAGATAATGGGAAGAAATAACAAGGTAATGGGATGAAGGAACAAGACATTCTAATTTTGCTACAAATGCAAGTTTGAAAGTATTACTGTAATAGTCAAAATTATACAATTTTATGGGTAAAAAACCCCCCACTGTACTGAAACTAAATCAACGATAAGGACAACATCAAAGTACAACTCCAACAGTGAGAAAAATATCATCACCTACAAGAACAACAACAAATAATAATAATAATAATAATAATAATAATATCCCAATAAAAGGGGCAATGTAACAACTAGCCCTGTGGCCCTGGTATCAGTAATCTATCAGGCAGGCAAGTCAATATTTTACTCAGCTTCATATTTTAGTGTATTCATTTCTATATTATAATGATAAAGCAAAAGAGAATGTTTGTTCAAACTGTCCTGTAATTCTTTGAAAAATCATGTCTGTCCTTCATGTTTGTGATCTAAATTTTAATTGTTTTTTTTCTTGTTGTTTGCATTGTTACGTGTAGGCTCATACAACAATAACAAGAGAAAAGAGTAAAGACAACAAGCTTTGTATATTTTAACAAAATAATTTATTTCCCTAGAAAACAATGTAAAAATTGGAAAATACGACTAATGGTTTGTGAATATAATCCAAAATTTAATCCTAAGAATGAAAAAATACAAGTCCTATCACTAAATAGTTCTATTAGAATCCAAGTTCAAATCTCGATGACATTCCAATATGGAAGGCAATGACGTCAGAAGTGGTCCTTGTACAAAATATCAACAATTCCTCAACTGAATCACAGTTTATGTTTCCGAATAATTCCAGAATAAATTTCCACTGAATTTCTTTCTCCTAGAATTTATAAAACAGTACACTCGTTTGGTTTTCTAGAGAATAAATTATTAAATTCCAAAAACAAATGAACTTCAAAAAACAATCTGGTTTCAACAATAAAATAACCTATCTGGCATTCTAGGTATCAGGAATACAACTGACTGACGAGCGCTCAGAAAGGGTTATATATTCACCCAAATTATCATCCCGTTCTCGCGAGATAGATTACGTGGTCTCATAACACTTGAAATATGGAATAAGAAAAATGACATTCATCATGTAGGAAGAACCCCTATCTACCATCACTCTGAAATAAATATAAAAATAAAACATTGTTTATTTAGACTAGACGAAATGACCTTGGCAATAGCCAATCGTTTTTGTGTAGCGATTACACTACCGCAGACTAAGGTAAACTAAAAATATTGCAAATATAATTCATTTTACATCTTAGATAAACAGAATTACTGAAAAAGAATTTTGAATCCCTGCAATAATCATTACAATAAAATGTAATGAAACAAAAATAAAATAAAAAATAATTTTAAAACTAACACACAAGCAATTTAATTACATATACGTAACAGCATCCAGTGATTATATATGGCCAAAATAAGTGAAGTCATTAAATAACAAAATGGAGATAGATATAAAATAAAGGGTGTATAAATTAAAATGTTAAGTATTAGTCATGCTTCCTTTTTTTTATTTGATAAACATCAATCATTAGTGAAAACTGCACTAAAATCTGACCTGAACACATCCATTTTGTATGATGGAATACATTTCAGTGCAATTACTGCCATAAACATACAAGGAGAAATTCCCATTGACTGCCTATTATTAAGAACACCATAAAATACAAAACCTTTATACAGCTGGCACTATAAAAAGTTCATGATTGAATTTAGATTGTTACAAAGTGTCTGCTTTTGTATTATAGCTGGTCACTATTTTAATCTGGCCAAATAAAAATGTGTAATTCCAGAACTTGCCTGAGTGAGAGGATTTTTTAACCCTTGAATACACCATAAGCCTGTTCAGAGCAATCTATCACATATACAATAAAGTCATTACTATGGACGGTTTACCACTGAAAAAAACCCAAAAAACAACCACATTTCTACTTCAACTGTACTGGTCAGAAAGGGGTCCCCCGAGTGGTCTAAAGTGCTCACCATTATGGATCACTACCATCTCACCTCTGTCTGCGTAGGTTCAAGTCTTGGGTTCGGCCAATGTGGGTATGTGAGAAAGCTTGCCAGTAGCTTCTCGTGGGTCGGTGGTTCTTTCCGGGTTTTCCCAGGTTCTTCCTCAACCATTTATACTGGCCACCATGTATAGCCTATCTTGCGCTGAAAAATGGTGTTAAACCCTACAACAACAACAACAACAATTGGTCAAAAAGGATCTTCTCTGAAGGATACAATTTACATACAGTGTAGTATGGGAAAATATGTGATCATAAGACTTAACAGCTGGTACTACAACAAAATGTATGCCACAGTGACCTTCTTTTGTTGCAATAATGTAGTAGTAACTGAGATATATAAAGTTAAATGATTCTAACAGAACCAAGAAATGAACTCTATTAACAAAATTTCAACAAAGCCACTGAAGCATGCAATATGGGTCACAAATACCCCTTTTTTGCAATATAGGGAGTGACTGCAGCTCAGATGATAAAGTGACAGACTTGTAATCCAAGGGTTGTGGGTTCAATATCTGCTCAAACCAGCTTGAGCCAGCTGCCTCAGTGTGTCTTTGGGAAAGAAAAACATTTAGTTCCTATTTCTTCAGCACAGTATAACCTATAATAGTGCTTGAAGTCAGCTGTTAAAAAACAACAGCCATCTTTCTGAATAAAGTTGTACTGGTAGTATTTATTAATACATCTCATCCAACTCAATTTTCACAATTCTAGGTTGGACAGTATGTATATTGCAAGCCAGAAACTTGTGTGGTCAAGAGCTAAATGCAGAAACTTTATAAGACAGATGAATTTTGGTCATGGTGAGCTTTTGTTTCAAAGGTGCTGTACTGAGAAATGCATATCAGCATCACTTTCATGATTCTAGCAACAACAGTACCCAAGAAATGAACATCAAACACAAAATTTAATTCAGGTCAGTCAAACATAAAATAAAGGTCATAATGACCTACTTTTGCAATGAGGATATAGTGTTCATCAAGATGCATCTGCTCAAAAAGTTTCATGGTTCTAAACAGGATAGTATATAAAATGCATGCCAAAAACTAATGTAGTCATGAGCTAAATACAAACACATAATTTAAGCCAGTAAAATGTAGGTCACAGTGACCTTTTTAGCAGTAAGGGTGTGGTAATAATAGAGATGCATACAATTATGTAATTTGATGAACAGTTCTTGTAAAATAATCTTCAAACACAACACAACTAAAGTCAGTGAAGTCTGACCTGTTAGGTACAGTCCATCTGACCTACTGGGTCCAGTGGTATACTAATTAAAACACTAAGTCATATTGTAATCTACTGTTTATATACAAAATACACACTAGTTCTGTCCACCTCTCTGAATTCTACACTAATGTTTATCTGTATTGTTTCTCACTATGTTTGTCCACTCAGAATATCTATCACTCCATTATGTCTATTAGGTACCCTTACTCTTAACTCCCCATGTTGTATATCTCTGTCTGATTCTTATTTCCAACTACAACTTATATCTGCTGTCCCTTTTTCTTTCTTTGCCTTCCTTCTGCTTTTCTTTCTGCTTTTTGTTTTTCTGCTTTTTGTTTTCTACCCCACACTGTATCTTGTATCTATCCATATACACATATTGTAATCCCACACCCTTTCCCCACATACAGAATATGAATAGCTAACCATTACTAGATGAATGACAGCTCTCTTCACCCAGATCATACCATAACTAAATGGTGCTGAAACAGCAGAAATATGACCCAGTTATCCACATATGTCATGATGCTGACCCGTTTACCCAGATTTGTCAAAGCCTTCCTGAAACCCAAAAACTTGACATGCTATTGATATGTTCTCACACCCAACTTATATTAGTTTCTATGATGCTGACCTAGTTACCCAGATTTATCATTGCTTCCCTCACATCTGCCTCCGAAATTCCCATATTCACACCCCCCACATATTACTAGTTAGAAACCTGATATTGGTACTGCTATATATTTTACTTTTTCCCACACTAGAAATCTTTTTGTCATACGTACTAAGAATCCCTCTGGTCATAGAAGTATGAATATGGATCACAATGACATTCTTTTGAGGTGAGGGTGTTGGACTCAAAATGACATCTTACTGTATTACCTTCCCATGATATGCATGTGGAAGTGACTTTTTACTGTATTACCAGCCCTCAATATATTATGTTGAAGTGACATCTTACTGTATTACCTGCCCCCGATATGTTATGTTGAAGTGACATCTTACTGTATTACCTGCCCCCGATATGTTATGCTGAAGTGGCATCTTACTGTATTACCTTCCCATGATATGTATGTTGAAGTGACATCTTACTGTATTACATGCTCCTGATATGTATGTTGAAGTGACATCTTACTGTATTACATGCCCCCGATATGTATGTGGAAGTGACATCTTACTGTATTACATGCCCCCGATATGTATGTGGAAGTGACATCTTACTGTATTACATGCCCCTGATATGTATGTTGAAGTGACATCTTACTGTATTACATGCCCCTGATATGTATGTGGAAGTGACATCTTACTGTATTACATGCCCCTGATATGTATGTGGAAGTGACATCTTACTGTATTACATGCCCCCGATATGTATGTGGAAGTGACATCTTACTGTATTACATGCCCCCGATATGTATGTGGAAGTGACATCTTACTGTATTACATGCCCCCGATATGTATGTGGAAGTGACATCTTACTGTATTACATGCCCCTGATATGTATGTGGAAGTGACATCTTAGTGTATTACATGCCCCTGATATGTATGTGGAAGTGACATCTTACTAGAACAAAGAGCTCACTAACATTGAGACTACAGCAATCTGATTAAAATCAGATTTCAACTGTCCTATGTGAAGGTCTGGCAGTGACTACTTAGGGGTCATGTTCTGGTGACCTATATTATTTCCACAATAGGTAATTTTATCAGCCGATCAGATGAAGTGTAATATCTTCATGTTTAGGAGACTGAGCAGTATAGCTGAAGAGCATCAACGTGTGCCAAATGATTTGATTCACTTTCAAATTTCTGAAAGCTGCATTTCTATTGGCTAACTCAAAGGTCACCAGAATATGGTCCTTAAGTGATCGCTGTCATATCTTCACCCAGGACAGTGGCAATCTGATTTAATCAGACTGGAGACAATAGTGTAGTAAATTTGCCATAAATTATGAAATGAATAGTAATCATGAAAAGAAATTTAAATGAGCAAATGCTACACCTACAGTCAATGTGCTCATCAACAAGATTGAAAAAAAATAATTATTATCAGAAAAAAAAAAGAATATATTGTGCACTCAATCACATTAACACAATCTCAGCATATTTTCTAATGGTTATATTTACAAAGCCACATTAAAATAAACCCAACTGACCCATATTTAGATAAAATTATCAACAACAGCTCACTGACAATAAACTTCAGTTCTTTTGAAATGGTAAATGGGTGACCCCACATGATCCAACTGTAACTGCTCTTCTCTTAACACAATATTTCTCCATATTCTACTTTTGCTGATCTTATTTATTAACAGTAATTCTACAGAGCAACAATTTGATATCAATGTGTACACAGTTAAAATTTCTGTACCCTATTAAGGAGGAAACTCTCATCTCTTTCTCTGTCTCAAACACCAGTTTGCTTGTTCTCTCATTTACCCTCAATGAGTGTCTAAATGTGATGTCAGAATCCTAATTTCAATATTTAGAAGGATTTGTGCCAATGTAATCACTTGTCATAATGGTACAATGGCAAAAATAGAGAATGAATAACTTGGCCTGTTCAGAGAACTCTTCATAATATTGCAGTTTGACACATTATGATATTTACATCCCCATTTAATGCGTCTTTCTTCATTCTGAAATTAAAGAAAATGTCATTGTTGTTTTGGGGTTTAACGATATTTCTATGGCAGTGATCAGCAAAGGCGAGCACTTTAGAAGATTTGGCTACCTAGGGCAAGAAAAAGGAATAAACACTCTTTTCTTTTTTGACTACATTTTGTGACAGTATATTATACAAACACTGTCATTTTTACTTTAAATGACCAGGTACATGTGTTCTGTAAGCTTGTTTTATATTGATGTCACACATAACAGTAAACCACAAAGTAATTAAGAGTGGTAATGCATTTAAGTTTGGACCATGCCTCAGTTAAGGGAGGTAATGCATTTAAGTTTGGACCATGCCTCAGTTAAGGGAGGTAATTCATTTAGGTTTGGACCATGCCTCAGTTAAGGGAGGTAATGCATTTAAGTTTGGACCATGCCTCAGTTAAGGGAGGTAATTCATTTAAGTTTGGACCATGCCTCAGTTAAGGGAGGTAATGAATTTTTGTTGTTGTTGGGCTTAATGCCATTTTTCAGCACACGATAGGCTATACATGGCGGCCAGTATTAATGGTGGAGGAAGAAACTGGGAAATCCGCGGAAAGAACCACTGACCCACGAGAAGCTACTGGCAAGCTCTCTCATATATCCACATTCGCCGAATCCTAGACTCGAACCCACGCAGACAGAGGTGAGATGGCAGTGATCCATAACGGAGAGCGCTTTAGACCACTTGGCCACTTGGGGCCCCATGAATTTTTGTAAGTTTGGGCAATGCAGACATATATACAAGTATATACGGTATTTTAACATCCATCATTGGCCTTTATCAAGCCTGGTTCCAAACTCTTCAACGAATCAAAAAGGAAAATTGTAACATCCCTACAGTTTTCCCATAGATCAGTGAGACTCCTTTATTTTAAGCTAAATTCATGGTGAGCAAAGTCTTTTTTTTTCCCCTTATCATATACGCAACTCTTTCACAGTAGAAATAAGAATTGTGCCTAAGTCTTATGTACATAAAAAGTGTCCAACTAGTGTTATTAACATGTATTCTTAGTAACTGGAAGCAGCTGATGTCTCAGCAAAATTCAAAATGCAAGTGTTTTTCACTTTCTTTTACTGTACCAATATTACCCATGGCATGTGCACTTTTAAATTAACAACAGTTTCAGCTCATTCTTTGCTTGTTGAAATACCAGTAAGCCTGAATACATGCCAATCTGTCATGTTTGCTGCTGTCACTGAATGAAATCTAAGTTTTTCTTACAATTTTTTTCACCATAAAATCTTTTTGCAAAAATTAGTCACATTTAAAATGTTACTAAAACTGATAAAGATAGTTTCAAAAATTAAAGATGATTTTTAATTTATGAATACCCATGTATAAATTACAGTGTAATAAATGCCACTGAACTAGTGACAGATTTGTTAACTTAAATTTAGGAAAGAAAATATTTTCAATTATACTCTTTCTTTTCCTTGACAATGTGAAATGTGAGTTTCATTTCAATTCTAATACAAAGGGCGTAAGTGAGATATGCATTAAGAATTTTTGTTGCGAGTGTATTTAAATGAGATACATACTGCTGACTAAACTTTAAACAAATGGGAAAAATAAACTAAGCATACTTAAGGAGAAATCATACTGCAAATGCTCATCAGAGATCTGAAACCCACTCTTATCTTCCTGAACCTCAAACTGGAACATGCTCAGGCCTTTCCACCAGTAACTGAATCAACACCTTAGAAATACTACAATAGCTGCCATGGCACAAACACATACATGTACCTTGTGTATCGAATGATGTCATGTCCAAATCACTCACCATCATGGCTTTCATTACGGCAACTTATCAACAGAGACTATTCGTTGGCAAAACACTCTCCATTTTCTTTTTCCAAGTATGAGCTAATTAGAAAACATTTTTTTACTTGGCATGTGCCAATAATTCCATAAAGGAATTATAACGTTTACGGCATGGTTCTATCTGCCTAGCATATCTCAAGTGCGTGACCGAGTTCTCTGCAGTTTACCAACAATTTCCCCCTTTGTACACTGCATCATTCCATCCAAGTATTCCTCAGGTGGATTTTGGTTGAAAAGTTACAGTGCCATCACACTGTATGAATTCCTATTTAAACATGCAAACATATCTTTGTATTGAATCTCTACATGTATGGATCAGATGACTGGGGGACTCAGCTTTATAAAATTATGGTTAAATTATTGCAATGTATTTTATACACATTTATGTACATATAACTTTTTATCTCAATCTTTTATCATTTCTAGAATGAATATTTACAAAAGAAGTATATGCATTTTTGTAAAAAAAAAAAAAAAAGGAACCACTCATCTTACAGATACTGTAAATTATGAAAAATGATCAATTCTCATTTCAAGACAAAACACAAGAAATATTAAACCTTCAGTCTATCCATGTGGTAAAAAAAATACCTTTAAGAATGAGTTATCATTTAAAATAAAAAATATGTCATAGACCTATATGTCCACTGAATACAGGTGATATTAGATTTCCATGCTTTCAATTTAATGGCATTTATAATGAACAAATAACATTCAATTTGTCTACTGTGCCAGTTTTTATGTCATCGCTGTTGCCATGTGATGTGACTCACATGCAGCTCACGTACATACATACATCAACATTACTTTAAATTTTTGCCAAAATGATTTGCATTAAACACAAGAACGCATCTACAGCATAAATAGAGTGTCTGCTGTATTTCACATCTTACGATCTACGATAAATGTTGTGTAAATTTAAAAACATATCTCAAGTAGAAAATGTCCAAATTTCAACAAAACTAGTGCAATAATTTAAATGTTCAAGAGCTGTATGATTGGATAAAAGTATTTCTATAATACAATCCCCTTACAAAAGATTGAAAACTCTGATAGTACCAGTTCCAGCTAATTCACAGAATTTTGGCAACAGTTATGCATGTGAAGGAAGTAATTGTGTGGAATGCAGGGAAAAGGGAAGAGGGCTTCATATATCTGGTGATTATTTTTAAAAGTACAATTTCTCCATAAATATAAAAGAAGATATAATTTATTTGTTGTCTGCGTGATTCAAAAATAACACTTAAATACAAGTGTAAAGAGCTTTTTACTGACACAAATTTTTGGACAAGTAACATCTTTGGACATCCTTTCTCTGATTTTGCTCAAATACAAAGAATATGTTCTCATATGTTCTTCTTCATTCTTAAGTAAGCTTGCCCTAAAAACTTGAGCTGATCTGGGATCAAAAGACATGGCAGCACAATGCTTCTGGTGCACAGAAACAATGAAATGCACCGAAACACCTGAACACACTGAAATGCACTTTACATCATTGTACCATAGTGTATCATTCTTCATGGTGAATGTATAATTCTTCACTTTGACAATTTTATTATCCACTAGAGTAGATGGATTTAAAATCAGCAAATAAAATGAAAATTAAACAAGTGTTGATGTACCAAATGAGAGGTACATATATGCATAATTAATATTACAGTAATTTTATATATATTAAGTTTAACAACTACAATTAATTAATCGATCCATGATTGATTTCACAAGTTTTAAATCATTATTATAATATCAATAATAATGATAACTTAATTTAGTAAAAATAAAAACAATTTATATTTTATAAGTTTAGGATAATTGTGTATAAATGACCAAGTTCAATCCATTTTTAACTGATCCTCTTTGTACAGACATCAAAAGCAAAGAACTGAATTACAGTATATTAAAAAAGCAATTACTCTTTCATGTTTATGGCAAGATAATGGGATATAATAATAATAATAATGAAGACTTTGTATAGCACCTAATCTTTAGAAGCTCTAAGCGCTTTACAACATTTGACAACATTTAAAAAACATATATAATGATATGATTACAAAAATAAAAACAAACACCACGAAATTAGAAAACAAAAAACATGCTGTAAATATTTAAGGTAAAGAAACATTATTAGGTCTTTAAGTCTGTTCTTGCAGTTGAAATAGGTGAGTTTTAAGTGCGCTCTTGATTGAGATCACTGTGTCTTTGTGTCTAAGTTCAGTGGGCAATTCGTTCCATGTTGCTGGGCCCTGGTATGCAAAAGAACGTTGTCCATGTGATTTCATTTTCATAGTGGGAATAATGAGAATACGAGTGTCAGAAGAGGAGCATAAGTATCTTGCTGGTGTGTACACATGGGTGAGGTTGGATAGGTATGTTGGACTGTAGCCCATCAGTGAAACGTAGCACAGAGAACAAATTTTGTGTTTAATTCTGGATCAAATGTATAGCCAGTGTAGGGTACAGAGCAGGGGAGAGGCGTGCTCTGATCATGGTACTCTAAGGATGATCCAAGAAGCTGTGTTTTGAACTTTTTGAAGTTTCTGGAGTAGATATTGAGACTAACCAGACAGAATTGAGTTACAACAGTCCAGTCTTGAAAGTACTAAGAAACACATAAGTGTTTTAGTGGCATTAACTGAAAGATACTTGCAAATAGAGCTGATGCGTCTCAGTTCAAGATATGCAGCCTTGCATATGTTCATGACATGTTGGTGCAATGAGAGAGTACTGTCGAGAGTAACACCTAGGTTTTGTACTGACTGTGTGAATTTAATGTTGGTGTTGCTGATATTTATTGTCTGAGGTAAAGGATGTGAATGAGAAAGTCTTTGTGTTGTAATCAGAATGGCTTCAGTTTTATCATCATTCACCTGCAGCTTGTTACATGTCATCCATGGTTTCATACTTACATACAAATAAAATTAGCTGTTTGCCATTCCTGATTTTTTAAAATTTTTCATGTTTGTTCTTTTTCACAGGACTCCAGTTACTAATTCAGTTCCCACAGTAAACCTATAGAAACACCATGATATTAAAATTTCAATAAAATTCAGAATGCTGAACATCAACTTATAATTATCAGCAGAGACATCCTTTATACAAGCTTCAATGTAGAGAAAACTATACGAACTGCTGTGGTTTTTTTACATCTACATGTGTCTGAAACATTCATTTTCAATTCTGCACCCAATAATCAGGTGCTAATTTCACTAACGAGTTTTCCAAAGACATGTCTGTAAAAGAAATGAAATTCCATCAATAAAACACTGTCTCTATTAGTTTGGTTACAAATAGGAAAAGCTCTGAAAATGATTCTATTGCTCAAATTTCTTTCAGTTAAGTCATTATATCAAGCAGATTTCTACATCTTAATAATTAATGGAAAAATAAAATGGTGTGATAACCCAATGATATGACTACTAGATAATCAACATTTCAATTAAACTTATTATTAATGTCAACAAGTTCCCATAAATATGCATACCTATTTTGTCAAAGTATTATTGTTTTATAATTTTTTTATTTTATCTTTAATTATATCATTAAATTTAATTCATAATCTGATCAATAGTTATTCAAAACAACAACGGAACACCTTACATGTATCATTGTCGGAACTTGAACTTAACAGCTGAAGCATTCAACTAATTTTATAAACTGTAATACATGTTCTTAATAATAAAAATACTTATCTTCAAATCAAAGTTGTGGTATCTACCAGTCTAGAATAAAACTGTTACCAGAAAGTGCAATTTTCAATGCTGAATAAAAAAAAAAACTGTTACCAGAAAGTGCAATTTTCAATGCTGAATACAAAAAAAAACTGTTACCAAAAAGTACAATTTTCAATGCTGAATAAAAAAAAAGGTTACCAAAAGTGCAATTTTCGATGCTGAATCTATTGTTCATATGATATATTTATTAATGTGATTTTAGAATTCAAATTTAACAGATAATTTACAGCTTATTAATTTGCCCTCCAATTACTTTTTGCCCTCCAATTTATTAATTTGCTCCCCAATTTGTGTCTATAATATTTACTGTTGCATCACTATTTGCCTGTAACAAAAGTACATCTTACTCTATTATATAACTATATGTAATATTAAGTTATCAAAGTTATGAATTATACATACATAATGATACACTGTGGTATCCTTCATTTTCACATGACGTCATCAACTGTGTGCACTTCCATTTCCACCATTTTGATTCCCTAGCCACACAAACCGAAAATTATGAAGACAAAACATTGCCTCAACTGGTGTGTGAGGATATCCAAATACATCACATTCTGTAAGGCATGTCAACTGCGTGAGACAGAATTTGTTACTTCTCCCCTTTTTCTTCAAATAAAACAGCCCTAAAATCTTCAACCATCTTGGTTATTGTTTCATAAACAAACAGATCCATCAATAAATAGATGCATAATCAAATGGATACACAAATAAGTAGAAACATTGAATGACTTTAAATTTTCATGAGCTGAAATCAATCATTTGGTTAACGTTCAAGTTAGAAAGCCAATAGTTAATATATATTTTCATATTTCTAAAAGCATTTCAAAAATACTTGGTTTTGACATCCGACACAGTCATATTATGTTACGCACACGTTTCATTTTAATACACTGAAGATAAAACATCTTTTAACAGTTCTCACTTTCATACAATATTTTCCTCCATTCATCTTCATCTCCAACACCAATACAATATTTGACACTAATTAAAACTGGTTCGTCAACTGTCTTTGGAACAAGCACCTGCTTTCACGAAAAGTATTTGTACATAAACGTTCTGCCATAATAAACATGCCATGAAATTTTAATTCCATAACCAAATTGGATCAAAAAGCTCATTGTCCAAAAATACTCTTTTAAGATGGCAATCTTGTGGATAACATACAAAATAAAAAATTTAAAAATAATCACAATATTATCTGTTTATCAGTAATAACTGCATTTCTATTTGATAGTAAAGTGCAAGAGTGCAGTTCAACTTCACTATTCCGTCTTCAAACACAATCCAAGGAACTTCCTGCTTAGTCTTTCATGCTATAGGGGCACTTAATTTCAATATAATCTATTTATCATTTCATTGCAGTAAATATCCTCATTGACAATTATCAAAATTTTATCTCGAACATGTGTTGTTGAAAAAGGTTTATTTGGGAAGCAAAATGGCAGTGCAAGGTACAGATGCTTTGGATTGTGGGTATTTGCATACACAATTGTGACGTCTGTGAAAATAATAGATACACAATACAACTGAAGTGCATTTTGGTGGGGTTTTTTTAATACATGATCTGGGATTCCTATGCATTCCAAATATAGAATGTTCCACCACTTTTGTTCTTGTCTACACTTGCTTCAGAGGTGGTGCGAGTTCTCAACCAATCTGCAAGGTTCTCGTCAGTTCTCAACGTCACGATAACAAGGGCACAAGAACATTGCTCTCGTGTTGGATACCCTGGAAATCCTTATGGGAGTGACCATTTAGTTGTCGGGGTGGGGTGGGATTTTCTTTCAAGCCAGATATTTTGTTTAAAAACCCAACCTGCTGTCATTAAAGAATTTATCCATTAAATCCATGGCAAAATATATGCTATCTTTATATTCAATATAATATTGGTGGGGTAGCGATCAGGGATGCTCTCAGTCTCACCATTGCAAACCCTGACAGCAGTGCCGACGTTCGGCTGGAGGCCTTGAGTTTCGCTCGACTTAAATACAATCTTCTCCAAGAAAGAACTGTGCTGGAATGTTGACTGGCCATTTGGTTCACATAGGATCGAAATAACCACTCCTGGTACGAGTTCTCACCCGCCCCTTGCATATAATTGGCTTTTTAAGTTAACAAACTTGTAGCAACACTAAATGTTTGCAATTAAGGTAGATTTCCGGAAGAAGAGGTAATGTAAAGTAAATATTGGTTTCAAGAAGTGGAACGAAACCAAATTAAAATAAAAAGTTCCATCGTCTTTCGTTGTCTGTTGAGATGTTTTGAGCGTCGCTCATCCGATAATGCTAGCATATAATGGTGTGTGGATATGTACATTTTCTTTTATTTTCTAATGGTGCATAAAGCAGGGTCTCACTAAACACCCCGGGACACCCTAAGACACCCCAATACAACCCAGGTCACCCCATGACTTTCCAAGAAAATATTAAGACTTTACAAAATACATACTTTAAATTTCAACAACAACAAAAACAAAAAACAAATAAAAAGTGTGAATATTTAGGCCTAGCATTGTTTGTGTAACAGGAAAAGTGGTGAGGCCAAGATTTGCCAAGGGAAATAACTCCCGCTTTGGCGAAGAGTGTTCGGGTCCAGTAACGTAAATATTTATCAACATTTATCAATAAGTAGCAATACCACAGCGGAGCGAGACATTTCGACCCGAAGAAAATTCCCAAGACATTTCGACCCCAAGACATTTCAAATCCAGCAATGGGACAATTCGACCCCAGTTCATATTTAAAACAATAGCTAGCATATTGCTAATGGTAATTTCCACTAATCACACGATTATTCATCAATGTCTGCAATGAAAGAAGATACCAGCACATTGCTAAGTTGCCGAAAAAGATGTCAACAGTTAATTATAATTAAAGTCACTTTTATTAAGTTAATCAATGCACGCTAATTTGAATGAAAAGAAATAAAATTTACCACACACTGTAGAAAACCCCCAAACTGTATTTAAAAAAATCCGATTTTATAAAAACAATATTTAGCACACTGCTAATGGCCATTCACACCAATCACGTGGTTATTCATTGGTGTCTGCAATTAAAGAATCGAAATCGCTAAATCGTCGAAAAAAGTTGTAAATAGTTAAGTATAATTAAGATCACTTTTATTAAATTAATTAATGCGCGTTAATTTGAACGGAAAGAAAAGGTATGAAAATTAAACGTACCACACTCTGTAAATTTGTATAAATGAGCTGAAAATTTTCATTACATGCTAATTTTTATCTTATGCTTTAATAAAAGTGTTTGGTATACTTGTGTGTAAATTTTCGATTAATTTATAGTAAATGCAGTTGATATTATGACATTTCGACCGGATATTTTTTGGTATAATACGACCTGAACTGTTTTAATTGTGACAATGGCGTTTTATCATTGTATACAATTCCATAGGCATATCAGGCCTGGCCAACTTGCTTTGTCTTGTAATAGATGCGGGAAATGGCAGCATCGCATTTGCGATACAGGTAAGTGTTACGATTCATTATCTTTTTTATTCTGTCTGTCAGTCTTCCTTTCTTAAATATTTATTTATTTATTTCTGAATTTCGGAGTTGAACTTACTGAGTCGCAAAGATGTGGCCTGTACATTCATATATTTTAGATATAAAAAAATACATATAAAATGATTATATTCCTTCAAGCTTATCAACTTCATACAGTTCTAGAATTTCTTTATTTTTAGAACATAATGTAAATAATTAAATATCGAATAAGATAACGATTAACAAAAAAATATCTTACTAATGTCAGTATTTCAGACTGACTCCAAAAGTGTTTGCAGCAATTGAGAAGTATTAAATGTTTGACTTTAAATACTGATATATTATGTTCTGAAGCTTCAAAGGTATTTTATTTCTAAATTAATTATTACTGAGCATGAAGTCAGTAGCTAAATGTTCTTTACAATAAATCAATACTACGGTTACAGATACCTATAAATTCTTAATAATATTTAACTTTCCAAAACACAACATACATTTTATGAGAGAAACATATAATAAAAAGAATATAATAATGTTTCGTGGCGACAAAAAGCTTTAATTTTTGCTTTTTTCAAAGGAATTTGAATCCAGTAATGGCATCATCTGCTTAACATGTGTTATATTTTCGGCATGTCCTCTCGATTCGCTGTTGAGACAGCAATGTAATATGCATAACACCAGTAATTGCATTAATTTAAGTAAATACGTCTTAGTATCAGGAATAAATTTTATATTACAAAATACATCATAAGAAGTACAACAACTTGGCGGAGAGTTGATTAATATATATATATAT